>JAOXJP010125977.1:0-13728 GCA_025762735.1 Platanus orientalis | reverse complement strand
GCACATGTATTCAATTATTTTATTGAAGTGATTCTCTGCAATAATTTATAGTAGAATACACATGTATTTAGAATACTAAAATAACAATATCGCATCTAACAATACATTTAGAGATAACAGAAAGCACGGTGAGAAAGCAAAAAATGACTAAAAGAAATAAATTATGCAGAGAAAAAATAGTATCTGTCTTGGAAGATGGTGATTATAGGTGGGCAATATATAGGAGAGCACTAACATTGGAAGAGCTATGATAATTTTGAAGAAATTTTGGAGGATTATAAGAACAACTAGAGTGGAGAGGAATGGTAGGGGAAAGGGCATTGGGCATGGGTTCAGTCGGGGCATCAACAATGATAGAGCTATCATTCATCAACGAACTAGGCTGCACTGGAATATCGGACTGTGAAGGTAAATCAAATGCTGGAAATGGAAAAACAAGACGATCCAAGTTGTTATTATAAGATATATCACAAAAAGTAAATATTGTTTCATAAGAAATTACAACACAACTGGTAAATATATATCTTTGGATTCAATGTCATATATATTATACCTTTTTTGAGAAAATGGGTAAACAACAAAAATACAAGCCGAGAACATTGATAAAAATTGTGACAAATATTTATGATATTATGAGCATAACAAAAGAAATCGAAGACACGAAAATTTTTACAAATAAGCTTTGAGCTAAGAAGAGATTCTTGTGGAGATTTTTTGGAAAATATTTAGGGGTATTTTGTTGATATGATAAATGGTAGTAAGTGTCACAACCCAGATCCATGGGCCATGGTTCGTGCCTGAATCCAGATCTATGACATTGGATGACACACCCAAACTCATATCTCATAGTGAGGAGATCCCGTTTTCAGAGTTTTACCCTAATTTTTCTTACTCATTTTTTCATATAAACTTTGTTTATTTCTTTTAATCATTTAATTTTATTTAACCAAGTCACATTTTGCAATAGAATAATTGTGTATCATCTAAACCATACATGATCACAAATAGTCGTAGATTACTCATTCATTTATCATGTACTTTACTAAGTATAGTAAAATATTTCTATTAACCAATAATCTCATAATGCAACGAAAACAATCATAATCACACCTAACCAAAAGACTCACATATCTAATATCAAGAGTATTGCTCCCAACAAGCTAAAAATAAAATGTAAAGCCCCATCCACAAGGGGGTACAACTCCAAATGAAAACATATATATACTTCCCATGTCCAATGTCCAAGCTACAAAATGAATCCAAAATGGCCTACGAACCTAGACGCCTAATCGATCTCCTCCTCCACATTCTATGCAGTTCATGTGGCACCTTGATCTTCAAATCTCAATCTGTAAGGTGGTGTCAATTTAGGTAAGCTTGATGGCTTCAACAAGAAGGTATATAGTTTATACAACATAAGAGAAAGGCCAAAATAAATATAATCATAGATAAAGTGAATCAAGATAGAGTAAGAAAATAAAATATGTATACAAGTGCATAAGAATGCGATACATATATCCTTACTACAATTCAAAGTATATTTACTATTCAAAATAGCCATACAGGTTTCCAAATAAAAAAAAAAAACTAAAAAATGTATATGTTATATGTTGAGCTACAAAGGACACTACAACAAAAAAGACTTTTAGCAACATTGTTTTAGGCAGCGTTTTTGTAAAAATGCTACTTAAAAAGAATAATATGCAGCGTTTTTTATATAAAGCATTTCAAAAAAGGTAAAGATAAATACACAATGTTTATAAAACGTTGCATAAACATTAATATAAAATATTTTATATTTATGCAATGTTTCTAGACGTTGCATAAAAAATTCATAATTCTTTGTCATGTGGTAGTGCAAAAAGCACACATGCAACACTTTATAAATGCTACACTTTTTTTTAATTGCAACGTTCCCTTTTCCTCTCGTCCACGTACTCTTCCCACTTTTTTTGGATCCTTCCCACGTTCTCCATCTCTTCTTGTCTCTAAACCTCAATCCCTAAATCAAAACAAACCCTTTCTCTCTTTTCTCTCTACAAAACCAGCGAGAAAGAGAGAGAGAGAGAGAGAGCGACTCCATCCATTCTCCTCAGTCTCAGTTACTTCTCCAGACGAAGTAAACCCTAACTCTCTCCAATGGATTCTGATTCGATTCTTCTCCAGCAATCTCAACTTGCCACCATCCTCGGCCCTGATCTGACTCCATTCGAAACCCTCATTTCTCATCTCATATCATCGGGGAACGAGCAGTAACTGCAGGCGGAAGCCATCTTAAATCTCCACAAACAAAACCATCCCAATGCGTTATCTCTGAAGCTCGCTCATCTTCTCCAAGTTTCTCCTCAAGTGGAGGTGCGGGCGATGTCTGCTGTTCTTCTTCGTAAGCAGTTAACTTGCGATGATTCTTACATCTGGCCTCGTTTATCTCCTTCGACACAATCTCAACTAAAATCTCATCTTCTCGCTTGCGTTCAACGGGAAGATGAGAAGACGATATCGAAGAAGCTTTGTGATACTGTTGTGGAGCTTGCGTTCGGTATTCTTCTTGACGGTGGATGGTCGGAGCTTCTTCCTTTTATGTTTCAATATGTTGCTTCTGATTCCCCTCAGCTTCAGGAATCCGCACTCTTGATGTTTGCTCAGTTGTTGCAGTACATCAGGGAAACTTTAGTTCCTCACCTCAATATTCTTCATTCAGTTTTCTTGCAGTGCTTGACTCTAGTTTGGATTAATGTTCTCAAACTTGATTAAATGCATTGTATTTTTCTTTTTTTAATATATTTTGGATAGGGGTTTTTGAAGCACGATGCAGCACCATTGATTTGGGTGGATGTGGACGAGTGGTATGGTTTAAATGCCTCCCTCTCTAGCAATTTCTAAATCCAATATTGTCGTCTTCTCCAACGATTTCATATGTCCATCTAATCTCTCTCTAACTTCTTTTTCCCCTCTCTCTAACTCCCTTTTCTCTTCTCTCTCTCACTAAGTCCCTTACTATATTTATCTGATTTTCTTTCGTTAACTCTCTCTATTCATCTCTCTCTAACTCCCTTCCTTTGTCCGCATGATCTCTCTCTCTAACTATCTTCCTCTGTTTATCTGATTTTCTTCCTTTTTTTCTTCTTTGGTCTTGAAATATTACTAGATCCATGACAATTATTGAGGTTTTAGGAACCATATGGATCCACAACAATTGCAGATCAATGTTATAGTCTTTTTCTTTTTTCTTTTTTCAAATTTGTGTTATTTTTCATTTGAGAACCAAATGCATATAGAATAATCATTTGTGTTTCTTTTTTTAGAAATTTATCCTCGTCCAACCTTCTAGATTCCAAACTAGTTAAGATAATTATTAATATTGTTGTAAATAATCATTCTATAATGTTGTTTTTTCCCCTATATTATTATCTTGGGTTAACTCAACTCATTCATTTATCGTGTTATATCTTAGATGTAAACATGTTATCAATGTTGTTTATAATCATTCAATAATGTTGTTTCTTGATATAGTTTTCTGGTTTTTGATCTATTTGGTTGTTATTTTCACTTTTAATCACCTACAAACCAGTCAAGAAAAACTTCCTAAAGTTTCTTGAATCTCTTAAACCCTATAGCCATCCCTAATCCTTCTCTCCCTTTGTTGATTTCTCCATTAGAGCTATAAAAACTCTGATTCAGACCCTGCAGCTTGTATTGAATTGATTCCCTTGTTGTTCCCTTCATTAAACCCCAAACTCAACCTTTATAGCGGTATAGCCCCTGTGGAAACCTTTAGACAAAGTCTTTTCTATTTTGAGATCTGAACTACAACTCCCTTATTTGAAACCCTTTAGCAATTTCAATGACTCTATTAGGTTTAGTTTTGAAGCCATAGAATAGAATCCAAACTTAACCTATTATTTGTCCCTGATTAAACCCTGCTATCCATATTTATTAGCTATATTTCAGTCTTTTAGTAACCCTGTTTACAGCCTTTATCTTCCCTTGAAAGCCCTTGCAGCCCCTTCTTTGGGTTTCCTATACCTGTTGGTATAGAAACCTAACCTCTCTATTCATCAAATCTGAACCCTATTTGACTGATAAACCTCCTGCTGTAAACCCTCTCTTAAAGCCTTGAATTGCTTCTCTCCTAAACCCTGTTATTCTCCATCTATCAGCCTCTAGTTAAATATTTAAATCCCCAGTTTTACCCCTTTCAATCGTTGTTGTTCCCTGCTAACTCAATTTTAATTCTCTATAGCTCAGTCCTTGTTTCTTGCAGCTTTAACCCTAAGTCTGCCCCCTTATTTTATTTGTCTTTAATCCTAAACAACGCTGTCTCAAATCTTGAACTAGCTAGGCCTATAGTTTCTTCTTCTATAGCCTTAATAACCTTTTCTTTCAAGGCTAAAAAACAATGTCAGACTAGATGTAGTTCTAGCATTAATAACTAATGCCCTTTGCCCTTTAGTTGAAGCACATTATCTGAGTACAGTTATATGCATCTTTACCTGTAAGCTTTCAACCTAATTTCAAGTGATACCATTCCCTCTTAACATTCCGCATAGCTTTCTGAACATACCATTAGCTCTTTAGATTTCTTAGAAGTCTTTTGCAGGTATCTTCATTAGTGAATGATAAAATTTGATTTCAGGTTTTGAGCTCTTATGAAAATTAACTTGGGGTTTGAAATTCCAAGTCTGCCCATGGTGGGACAGCTCATTAGAGGGTTTTGTAGTAATTGTTCATGATTAGGATTAAAAGATTGAAAGTATTTGGCATTTGTTGAGTTGTTGCCTTGGTTTTAGTCTTATAGCTGTAACTTTAATCTATAAATAGTGTAGTTGTCCACTTAACTCAGCAGTTCAATGGGAAACAAACAATCCTATAATGGGTCCTTTCCAAGTATAAATTATGGTTGTTGGGCTCTTGGCATTATACTCATAAAACAATTCGTTTAGAAGCATTTATCTCCTCCCTCTCAGTCGAGGAAGAACTATCCCGCTTCACGCATGATCCAGATGGTTCTCCAACTCCAGGAACACTGGCAACTTTCCTCTTGGGAGCCATGTCTATGATACAAGAAAAGAAAAAAAATAGGAAAGATGTTTGTAAGAGCCAAAGGAATTGTAAGGGTAGTGAGCACAACCCTCTTATTTATAAATATGAATGGCCACAACCTTTCAGAAAGGGGCGCCTCGAAAAGAAGACAGACAATGAATCCGTCCCATTGCGTTGGTTTGAATTCAACCAACGTCACTTAGGTGCCCCTTACAAGGTGACTATTCGGTGACAATATTAGAGAAAATCCCTTGCGTCACCTCAGGGGTACATTGTTACAACACCCTCCATAAAGGCAGGATATTTGATTCACACCAAAAGAGAGAGCACACGAGTGTAACTTTTGATTCTTGGCTCTTATAAGGTCAATCATATTTGGCTCTTACAATGCCAAGGGTTAATCAGACTTGAACCTTATAAAGTCAATCTACCTCGACTTTCATAATGTCGATAACATGTAGCACTCATAATGTTCATCGCATCTATATGCGACCTTATGATGTCGAAAACACATGGCTCTCATAATGGCCACCACATATATATTCGACTCTCATAATGTTAACCATATTCGACTCCACAATGTCGATCATATACTTGACCCTCACAATGTCAACTATATTCGACCCTCATAATGTGAGCCATATTCGGTCTCCACGACTTCAATCATATTCGACTCTTATAATGTCGGTTACCTACAATGCCTATAACGTTAATCACATTTGACTCTTATAAAGTTAATTATGCCTAGCTCTCACAACGTCGGGTAAAGAAATAAAAAGGGAATAAAATGACAAGGAAAAGACAAGACAATAAAGGATAAAGCTCTATCTTTTCTTTCATTAATAAAATTTTTGTTTTACATCCTTCCCCAACATGTCATTTTGGGAAGGCAGAAAGAAGACCTTTACAGAAATTCTCCTCTATGGTCAGAGAGGACCGAATTAAATCACCTCGCCTAATAAGCTCCTCATGAAGGTGGTCTATGGTAGAAAAAACTAAAGAAATCCTTGACTCAAGAGCACTCCCTTCTACTACTTTTGCCTCTTGGACTATTGTGAGACTTGCTATTCGAGCTTGCACCCTCATCAGCTCCACCTGGGCACCGGCTAAGTCATTGTCAATGCTGGTCACCGAATCGTAAACTTGGTCTAGCTTTTCCATCAAGGTCTTCCTCTCAGCCTCCGAAGTGTCTAGGATGGCTTGAGCCTCATTATTACTTTCGACATCTACCAGCTCTGATGCCAATGGCGATTGTCTAACCAAAGATGTAAAGTACATCTCCACCCCTTGTCGAAACCCATCATTGAGAATGTGGGTCTTCACGTCTTCAGTAAGGGCTACCAACATCTCATCCCATGTACTTGTAAGGTCAAGCGATGAAGGTGTTAAGATTGCTATAAGCTCAAGCATCTCCTAATGGATCACGCTTGCTGAAGAAATCTTAGAAAAACACTTGATGACACTAGCAGTGCTCACGATCTCATATGCATAAGTAAAAGAGAAGTGTTAGAAAGGGGGTACGGAATGCGTCTTACAACCAGGAGAAAAGCTTACCATGACCCATGGAAGGAATCTCTACAGAATCCTATCTCACAGGGAGCATCTCCTCAGCAACTGGATCAAAAACAATAGAGAAATTCAGCACATGAGAACACATAAATGAAGGGCATGAATAAGGTAGAAAGGGATAGCATATATATATATATATATACCTTTCTCAGGGATTATGTCATCCTGAGGATGACCCTCATCTACTATAGACGATTTTGGAGGATTTATAACAGTTGTCAACTCCCCTTGGACTAGGCCCTCTTCCTAAGTTGCCTCTGTAATTAGTTGCTTATTGACTGCAATGTCTTCTTCCTTAACACGCGAAAATGGATGGAGCAGGAAGGGCATCATCAATGGACATGGTCGTAGGCTTGCCAACTTCATTAATAGTCCTATCTTAGGGCTCAGTGACTTCAGGAGGGTCATGTGCTTCAGACATCCTCACATCAACAGAGCCAAAAGGTTCACTTATAGCAAGAATCTCCTCACCTGCACCCTTGGTTACCTGATCACTCGCTTCAGTGATGGTTGCAAATGATCCATTAGGACTCTCGCCAATATTGTCCGACTCATTAGCTAGCAGAGTTCCTTCCCTAGAGCTATCAGTCCATCCCTGGTTGTCCTTCTCGGAGTCCTCATAATCTATTAACTCCTCCATCTCGGATATAATCACGTCCTACAGGTTGTCAAAGGGCACGTGAAGGCCTATAAACCCCCAGAATCTTGTGATGAGTTCATATCTGCTCCTTCAAAATTCATACCCAACACTGATTTGATCAGGTCTCATTGTTCCTTAAGAGTGATGGCAGGGTGGGTCCTATCTGCCTATCTGGTCACCAAATCTGGCTTTGGGACGCGATGCTCCTCTGCTTCAGTCACTTGAGGATGACTCTCATCAATGGCTGATCTCTGCACCTTAGGAGGTGTTGGCTCTGCTAACTCTTCTGTGAAAACCTATCAATAAATAACCATGAGAATAAAGGAACTCAAAATGGTAAATTTACTAAAGTCACAAATATACCTGGTCATGCTTTTCAATAGGTGTTGGTGAAGGAGGGTTCCATGGCTCTTGCTCGAAAGATGCACGAGAAGACCCACCAACTTCTCAAACACTCAAAGAGGCTTCTTTGTCATCAATGTTCAAGGGCTTGACGTCCTCCACTACACCCTTTCCCTTGAAAGGGACATAGGGCTCTTCTCTGGCCGTCTCGTGTGATGTAGCTAGGGCTTGCTAGACTTGAGCCACTGCTTCTTCTGCATTACTAGGATCATCAGTAAAATGAATAGAATGGTCAGTAGCAAGAGAACATTCGACCATAAAATGAAATGCCTCATCTTCTCCCAGGTGTTTCTCCACAGTCTCATGAGTGGACTTAATCATAACAAGGGGTAAGTTCCTTCCCATGGCCACCAACTCCTTCCTGATACTCTCTATAAAATCAGGGAGTAAGTCATGAGTCACTGAAGAGATGTCCTGGCCGACAGGAATATATGATTGAAGCTCCCTTGTGATACCAGTAACCTTCTTGAAGACGTAATCCAGAAAATGACCCTCTAAGTTATAACAATTCATGGTAATAACTAAATCTTGTAAAGTCTCTCCATGCTGTCACAAGGCCACCAGCTCTCGTTGAATCTCACTACAAACGCCATACAATTGGTGATGGGAGGCATAACGTTGAATATTTGATGGCCTCCTTGGCCTTCTAAGCACTCCAGGCCCAGTAGGAGTAGTATCTCGATCTACAGGACCCTCTGGTGCAACCCTCCTCTCAGTAGAAACACGGGAGGGATGGTTGAAAGGCTGCACTAAGCCTTGCTCCTGCATCACTAGCAATATACCAGCTAGTTGCCTCTATTCCTCGGGAGTTTCATCCCCTCATACAATTTTTTTAACAAAAGGGAGTTTGGGTTGTATTTCCTTTGTGGTTGTTTGTTGGGGCCCTTCGATGGGATAACCCCCGATATCTTCAAAGTCATCTTCATAAATGGGAGGCATACGTTCAGGCTCTCTTGACCAATCAGGAGACAGGATACATTAGGGTTTTCTCCCGCAGGATTTAGTTCTTACACTTCTCTTCCTCTTTGGTTTATGCGATTGTTCTTCTTCTTCCTCCTCTTCTTTAGTGGCTGAGGGAGATGGTGAAATTGCCTCCGTATCTGCTTGTTGACCCCTTGGCCACTTATTGGACCTCTTGGGCCATTGGATGGCCAATGTTTTCTAGGCTAAAGTTTTATTACAGGACTTGTCAGCTATTATTACGGTGCCTTGACCGTCATAAAAAATAATGTTGGAGTTGGCCCCATCCTCATTATATCTTACAACAGAAAATAATGAGTTATACCACCATTTGGCATAACGGTAATCAAATTGAAGGTTATCTTGTTCGACCATTTCTTAGGGTATAACTACCCGGTTTCCTATGTTTGACCTCACAAAGAATAGATAGGCCTCTGAATCCTTTTCAGAGTGGTTGCCTTGCCCACTACTTTTATGCACATAAGAAGGGAGACAAGTCCTTGAAAACAAGAGATCTGGTAAGAAAATCTATGAGGATTGTAGGCTTCCATGTGGAAATGGTTGTCCCTCCTCTAGGCTAGTTCACCTCTCCTAAGAGAGCAAAAGTAAACTTGAGCTTCCCCCGAAAATGTCCCATCATCTGTTAGGGTCTGGTTACCAAATAAGTGATCGAGGATGAGGACGAGCTTCTAGGTAAAACAAAATAATGTAGTAGGGT
This sequence comes from Platanus orientalis, assembly GCA_025762735.1. NCBI lineage: Eukaryota > Viridiplantae > Streptophyta > Magnoliopsida > Proteales > Platanaceae > Platanus > Platanus orientalis. The sequence continues at coordinate 4,396 of JAOXJP010125977.1, read as the reverse complement.
GTATCTTTAAGGTGTTGATGTACACGATGCTACGATGATTTCTCTCTCCCCTTTGGTAAATGGAATGAAGTAGAGCCCTAGCCAATTACAAAAATATTGAAGGGGAAGGTACACCAACTTCTCCCTAATTCTGCCTTCTTGGAAGCCTACCTCTACGATGTCTTACAAATTATTATATAAGCAGCAAAGACTAGGGACCGCCAAGTTCATGCGTGTCCCGTCAATGAGATTAGCAGCAACAATGAATACACCAGGGTGAATACGCTCACCCACATTGCTTGGGAGAGCCCATCCACTTAGAAAAGTTGTATATACCCCAACCAGGAATGTGGGGCCATCGAGATTGATGCTTCATCAAATATTATTCTTGGTCCATGGAAAAGGTTTACCCCTAGCAGACATGCCTAAAGGACCCTAGCAATAACGGCCAAGCCAGCTGCCATATAAATCATTTATGTTATTAAATTCAGAAAATATTTGGAACAATCTCTGACACATGGCAGAAAGGGACTCGAAGTGAGCATTAAAAGGAATATACTCTTCCATTAGTCTCCCTTTAGAAGGCAAATGACTTACACCAATGAACTCCCATAGCGAAATCCCCAACTCGCCATATTGACATAAAAAGGTATTAGTGTTAGGGCACCACCTCAAAATTGCTTCTGCCACCATCGCATGATGCTTATCGAAATTGTCAGTAGAACCACGTAGTGCCTTGGCCATCCCAACAACATCTATCTTTATGCGGTAATTGTTGAGGCAATGCTTGATGAGAGCTTCTCATTTGCTTCCTTCAACTAAAAAGGAAGAAGATCCCATGTAGAGTCAGCTAACCCACACTGCTTCTCCCAAGCGAATCTTTGAATCAGACTTTTAAAATCACTGGTGGTTGAGTCTTTAAGAGTCTCCCTTCCTCAATGGAGGAAAGCAGTGTGTCACGGACCGAATTATCTCGGCGAGCCCGATCATCCAGGCAACACCAACCCTTACAGACATGTCTAATATAGTTAAGAGGGCTTGATGCATGATCCGTTATTGGGTTGAGGAATTCTGTGTCAAAAAGACTTCGGCTATGAACCTATTCATGAGTTTAACAAATTGGAGAAAGGAGGTTTTCACGACATTCACGATCGTATAAAAGTTCTCTTGGGAGCCATTACTCTACCAAGAAAAAAAAATGGAAGTTAGAAGTCAAAATAAAGAAAGTACAAGCACTAGCGCTAATAAGCAATTTCATGCACAAATGATACATGACATTCACATTTGCAGACACTTTTATGAATTTTGATGGAACTAATGTGGGCGAATGAGAAAAGGATTATACATTCGTGCCCAACATCTCGATGAATGAGGAGAGCGCGAATGGGGGTGCCTCAACCCGTGAGTGAACATAGGGAGATTGTTTCGCAACCACTCAAGCCAGCTTTAAGGAGGCGAATGATTGTCGAAAACCTAAATCCTTGCTTGAGACAAAGAGCAGAATTCTTGAATGTGCCTTAGAGCATAAAACTATCCAAATGGTGACAAAACATACAAGATCCATCTTGAACTGATCCCAATCTCGATCCTAAGCTATTTATCTAAATGAAATTAGCATTTGAAGGCTTGAAACTAACCTAGAATCAAAAGAAAGGTTTTGGATTCTAGAAAGAGGAGAAGTTCACACAGAGGGACTTTTCACAGTTGGAAACGACAAAGAATGGTGTCGGAAGGCTCACCAGGATAAGAGGAATCGTTGGAAGATTTGAAGTTAGGGATTCAATGCAAAGGGAGTGAGGATTAAAATCTTCACACATTCGATAATGATGGATTCCAAAGGGTAATTTGGTTAGACCACAAGGAATTTGAAAGAACGCTCCTATTGGGAAGGTAATCGAAGAGAAATGTGCCATCGGTTATCATTACTCCTTAAAGAATGCATCTCTAAACGAGAGTGCATAAATGAGAAAATAAAATTTCATTTGCCCAAATGTTTATAGGTCAGTGAAGATTTTATTTTTCATAAGCCATGAGATTCACGTCGAATTATTAACATAATTTTCATTTGCTACCACTCAAATTCAAAATTTTTTGAGGTAATAGAAAATAGGGTAGCCATGAGCTTTGCCTTCTCTGACCAATGTATCTAATCTTTAAGAAGCCAAAGTTGGTCTATCATCATGGCATTTGAGTCTATGAAGATAATCAACTCAGACTTCATAAAGCATGGATTCTTTGAAGAATACAACATCCATAGACATTGGAGGACCTAACAACACTAATACCTATTTAAATAAAGTAAGCAAACTCGGATGAAATATGAAGCACAAAGAATATAAAGACACAAAAGAAGGATAGTTCATTCATAAGATTGAAAGGGAGAAAGGGGATACATGGTTTTTCATGACATAAAATAAAAGAGCAAAAGAAAATAAACATCTTTTAGAAGATCAGATAAAAGCACTAAGCTTGTCTCAGATTGCCTCAGAGAGAGGAGTGTGTTGCTGAAGGATGACATCTGCATCAACCCACTTAACTACTTCGGGGTGGGTTTCACCACTACCGCTCTCTTGCCTTGCAGTCAAGACAGCTTTGGCCCAAGTAATTAGTGGCTCTTTATGCTCGGCAGCACCTTCACTATCTTCTAGAATGGCGTAGTAACAGTTCATTTGATGCCAAAGATGTGTGTATTCTACCTTGACATAATGAAAGCGCTTCGCTAATGCTTCCAATTCCGCACTTGGGAAGCCCTCCAAACGCATTACTTCTGCATGATTCCAATTTAAATCAACTATCTTCTCCTCTGATTCCTTGATGAGGGCTTCGAGATTGGGAAAGGGTTGAGCAAACCTTAAGGTCTCCTCAGCCTACGCTACGCTATGGCAATAAGAGAGTTCAAAAGAGACTCTACAGTCCTCCTGATCCCTGTATTCTTAAAGTACATCTCCACATCGTCCAAGCAAGATAAGACTCTAACCCGAGTACATGGTAATGCAATTGCTACGGGATCCATCTCAGTAAGATCTTAAAGAAGGTGAGTCTAGGCTTCAGATGACTATCTTGTGTTATCACAAAAATCCTCGAATTCCACTTCAGTGTAGTCCCATGGTGGCAGGACCTCTTCGTCTTCAAAAGAAAGTTCTAAACAATGAAAAAAATTCAAAATTGAAAATGGCCCAAATACTCTTATTAAAGACAAATACCTGATGCCAGAGTAGGTTCTGAGATAGGCATAAGCTTAGACTCTAAAGAAGATCTGATCTCTGATGACGAATCAGGCTTTGGTATAAAACAATGTCCTCTGAGTCTGAAGAGTCAATTACAATTGGCACTAGATTGTGAAGGTAACCTGGTCTTGTTGCAGGGCTATACTTGATCTTGTTACGCGGGTAGGCCTTGGGTTGGTCTAAGGCCTGAGTCTCATCCACCTGGGATGAATATCAGGAGGAGCAAAGGATTCACCCCTAGTAATGTTGGAAGATTTTCGTTTGGGTGTCATTACCTGAAAATAATGAGAGAAACAAAACTTGTTTAGTATGAAAATATATCTTTGAATGAAGTAAAAAAGTGGATGAATGAGGATTCACAATCACATTTGTGCATATTAGATGAATGAATCTCAACTTGCGAATGAGAGTAAGGAGAAGTCATTTGTAGCTCACTCAAGTAGAAAATTCACTAGATAAACTAGAAGGTTGCGAATAAGCTGCCATAGATGATAATCATCCCGGAGAAGACAACCAGAATGGTGAACCAGGGAGAAAAGAAGAGAGCCAAAATTTGAGATCCTATTCTGAGACCTCTTCAAGATTTGTACACAAACTCTCCTCCTCCATATAGAAGGGAATAAGAGGAGAAGAAATCAGAATCAAGAAAAAGAAATAAGGAAATTAAAGCCAAGAAAAAGCATCTGGTTGTAAAGAAAACTAGCGTCTTTTCATAGATCGTCATGCCTCAAATGATCGTCCAAGAAGAAAGGAAAAAGAGAGAACAAAGAAGAACTTACGTTTTCAAGAAAAAAATTTTGGATGTCTTAGGAAACTCTGTTGTGAATAAATTCTGGAGAGATGAGCTAAGGAAGAAGAAAATGGACTTATAAACTCATGGGGGTATATTTGTCAAAATACAAAGAATTTGAAAAGTTTTGAGAACAAATAAAGAAAAAATATCAACAGAAATAACTGAAGGTCGTAATTTTCACCTCAAAAAACGTATCATCTCCTTGTTGCACTCACAATGCATTTTCGAGGGGGCAACTATAGAAACCTAAAAGTGCATATGAATGTCAATATAATATGACACTCGCCACACCTTTTACTGCAAATAAAAATTCTGAAGTATCATTTGCCCAAAATCAAAGGATCCTGAGTATTCACTTTTGCCACAAAAGTGTGCGCGAATGAACTGTTCACACTCA
>JAOXJP010125966.1:0-13729 GCA_025762735.1 Platanus orientalis | reverse complement strand
GGTCTCCCTACAATCATCTATTATGTAATTATGAAGACTGCTAAGGCCAAACACTCCATGGGAATTATTCCTTTTCCTGTGCTCATCACCAAGATCCTTGTGGCACACAAAGTGCCTTTTCGTGTGCCCACTCCTATGAAGCATCCTAATCCTTCCTTCACTATAGAGAGTTTAAAGAGGATGCACCTAGTAGAGGATATCACTGACCCAAAGAAGAAGGGGCTCAAGTTGAATCTGGCCAAGGCTACATTGGCCTCTACTAAAGCCATCATGTTGTCACTACTATATACGATTCTCAAGAAACTTTTGAGGGTTGTGCACAATCAGAGGAGGAACAGTGACAACCTAAAGTTGGTGGCAGCTAGAGTCTCGACTCCGGAGGACCCGTTGGTCCTTGAATCGGCCAGTGATAACACGTCCAATTATCCCCCTAAGGAGTTTACTGAGGATGGTGCAGCTCAAGGCATGGGAGATGAGGAGGGAGATGATGAGTCTATAGGAAATAATGGAGTAGGAGATCCGACTAATGATGTGAAGGGTCATGCCGAGAGAGTGAAGCCTGAGGGCTTGGAGTATCAGGAGGGAGATAATTACCTTTTTGTCTTTGTTTTGTTGTGGAGCTTGTTATTAGGCCACGATTAAATTTTTTCTACTTCTCTAGATGATAGTTATTTTTTTCTGTTATCTTTTTGTATTGCCCATGGGCCATTTGGACTTACAGTTCACTATCTTTGCTATAATCACTTAACTATCATCAATGAATTTCCTTTTTATTTCAATATAGCATTGTTCTTAACTTACTTTATTTTTGATCTTCGGATTTTTGCTAGAATTTGCCAATTACATAGCAAAAAGGGGGAGAAAACATTTGGGGCATCTTGGCATTGGCCATGCAAGGAGAGAACTATGACTTATGGGGGAGTAATTGTCATAGAGTATGGGGGAGCATAGTTTGTATACTTGGAGCACAATTTTTATATTTTTGGATGAAGTATAAGTATGTGGGGTTCTATACTTATGGGGGAGAAAGTATAGAGAGAAGTGTTACCTATACAAGGGTAAACACTCAAGAATCTTGTATGCTTTATGGGGGAGCATACAAAATTGGGGGAACTAAAAATATTGCCAAAATAATTTGGCCAATTCTAAACTTAAACTGAACACATTCACATTGCATTGGCATGTCATGAATGCTCATAGGCACACTTTTACATGTTTTTATATTATATACTTCACATATGACCTGAGGAAGGTATATGTGTTTGTCTGTGCAGGTGGTTGGGAGCAAGTCAAGATACTCAAGTGTTGAATGTAATTTTATTTTACTTTATGTATCTTGTATTGGAGGCGATTGACATGTATTTCGGGGGTTTTGGGCAAATAAGCCTTACGTTGTATGAAAGGTTAAGGCATTTGTGCCTATTGATGTATTTTTGGGGAATGGACAAGTGTGCCAAGGTAAGGTTTTTGCCATTGAATTGACAAAGGGGGAGATTGTTGATGCAAATGCATCATTTTTCAAATCCATGGGCAAAAGTGTGGAAGAAGCTTTAACAAGATTAAGCCTTGAAGATCAAGACTCAAGCCGGATTACAACTTCCAAAAAGATAAAGGCATGTATATAGCTTCATAAGGATCATGTAGTATGACCCTAGGCATGTCCACACACATGGTTGAATGTCCTAAATTGATCCCAAGTGGATATAGACCTTCTAAGATGTTGACAGTAGTGTGAATACAAAAAACACTGTGTGTGACCAATCACAAACCCCGTGATCGATCACATTGAAGAATCTAGATTCATGACCGATCACAAAGCCCATGATTGATCACACTCAGAGTTTTGGACCTCCTAAGGACTGGGCCCCTTCCCTGTAACCGATGATAACCTGGATCCTAGCAACCTCATGATCGATCACAAAGCCCATGATCGATCACACCATGGTTATGACTTAAGTAGGGCCCACACCACTCGACACCCCTATACCATTTTTGGAGGTCTATGGGAAAATGACCCATGACCAATCACAAACCCCATGTTTTGTCACGGGTCTATTTTTTAGGATTCCACCATTTTTCCCATTTTAAATGAATGAACAATGTTTCCTGCCTGTTTGAAAAGATTCTAATCCTAGGATTATGAGCCTTTTTTGTCTTTTATAAAATGAAATGTTTCCCATTAGGGTAAACAATCTTCAAGCATTCAAGAGAGTGTTATTTGCTTTACTAAAGAAAGCCTCCAAGGGTGAAAAACCCTAATCCTCTATTGCTTGAGTTGTAAGTTTGAAAGTTCATCAAGAGAATCTCTCTTGGTTCCCTCTCAGCTCATATTAGCTAATATATTCTTGAGAGGTGTGGTTTGGGTTATCCCTAGAGGAAACCCCTTGTGGTTGGCCTAGCTTGAGAAGCTTTAGTGCCATAACTTGAAGAAGAAGTGGGTGTATAAGGTAAACCACCTCAACAAGGAGCACTCCCACATGTGGTCAGAACAACAACAACAACCAAGTTAGTGGTAATATTTGCTATTCATTTTGCATTCATTTTTATATACACTCATCAACCTTTGTTTTGCTTCAACCAGAGACACCGGAAGCTTTACAACCTCCGCCGGAGACACCGGAGGTAGTGCACACTCGCCAGAGACACCGAGTGTTGTTGAGTAACTTACTTGTGAGCAAGTAGTAAGGTTTTGTATGTTGATCTAAGTTGTATGTGACAATCTAAATGAAATATACCTAAACTCATAGTGAGATTTAGAAGAGTGGACGTAGGCTTTAATGCCGAACCACTATAAATCTTGTGTTGTGGATTGAGTGTGTGATTGCTTGTTTCTTTTACTAGTGCTCATATTTTCTATTGCTCGCTACATATTTGTTTAAATGCTTGAGTAGCACTTTAAAGCACACACTCACTTAGGAAGATTAAAATCAATCCCAACATTGGTAAGAAATGGTAGAATAAATTTAATATCCTATTTACCCCCCTCTAGGATAACATTAGAGACATTTCAATTGGTATCAAAGCTTAGGTTACTCATAAAGGGTTTAACAACCCAAGTAAGATCCTAGAAAAAATCCTAAATGGCTAGAGAAGATAGTGGTATGTCCATTAGCACCCCTCCATTTTTCAATGGAATGGACTATGGTTATTGGAAATCTAGGATGAAGATATTCCTAAATGCTTATGACCTTAGGGTATGGAGTATGATTGTTGATGGCTACACACATCCCGACAAACCTAGGAGTGAGTGGACTCTTGTCGAATCGGATGCTCACAAATTCAACTTTAGGGCATTGAATGTCATAGCTAGTGAGTTAGCTCTAGATGAGTTTAGGAGGATAACTCATCTCAATACGGCAAAAGAAGCGTGGAAGCTTCTCTCGGTAACCCATGAGGGTGCAAGTGCCATAAAGATGTCCAAGGTTCAAATGTACACTACACAACTTAAAACATTAAGGATGGAGGATGATGAAGAGATCTTCCAATTCAATTCCAAGTTATCAAACTTGTATTGTATGGGTCCCATGGCCAGATGTCGATGGGTGATGTAACCTTTTCTAGTATAGTGTTCAAATTTGAGTGTAAGGATGCCTCACAATTAGCTATGTGAATGTGTGAGTGACATGACCAACATTCATATGAGCATGGTAGTTCTTCACATGATACTAATACATATAGCCATGGTTAGACTCAAACTTAGTCGAATCCCCACATTATGAGTAACCCTTATTTACCGGTACCACCACCATCCTTATGTAAAGAGCTTTGTCAAGAAGTAGACTTATATAGAAGCTTCGATTGTGATCAGAGTCACCGCCAAACATATGAAGCTGAGCAATAGTATCACAATATCAACAGTAGCTACTATTCTTGTGATTTTGATCCTCCCACTAATCCTCCATGATGCTCATGGTGGTGATGGTGATCTCTCACTATCTCTAGTTTGTTCTAGAACATCTAAATTATTTTTATGCTTCAAGTGTGAATGTGGGAAATTTTGAATTTGAGAATTGGGATTACAATGTTGTTGATTATCTAATTGTCATTATATCTCTTATATTATACATCTAACATGCTCAAAATATGTTTTTTTTATGGAATTAATGTTGGAAATCTTCATATTTGATTAGACAAATTTTAGAGTATCTTTTGGGAATATAGCTACTAGGAAAATCCATAATGGATCGGTTGATCTATTGAAGAAACACCCGATCCTTACTTGAATTAGATAAGGATCAGTAAGGGCCGATCCCAATTTGTTTTTAATCCATGGCTACTACTATTTCCATGTCTAGCTATTAGTACTTTGTTACCTTTGTTGACAACTTCTCTCAAGCCACATGGAGTTTTTTTGTTGAAGAATAAAAGTGATGTATCCTCTGCTTTTAAATCCTTTCACAAAATGTTCGACTTAATTTATGCCAAACTTTAAATCCTTTGGTCTAATAATGGAGGTGAGTATATGTTTAGCAGTTTGTCTTTTTTCTTAATTCAATAGGTTTGGCATTGTTCACTAGACCACCTACCAAGGCAAACTTGTAATGCCCTGAAACTCATACCACTCTAGGGTCCTGGATCACGAGGTGTTAGGCTTCAGATGCACAATATCAATAGAAGCAATATGAAATTTGATAGCATAACTATGTAATTAGGCCCACTAGGAAGGATTCTCGAGTCTATACAACCTAATAGACAATAATAAATACATTGATATACCCATATAATACCAAAATAATTTCGTATATACACAACTTAAATTAACTCTACTTTATATAGGACTAGACCACAAAATACCAATAGCTACCTAAGGTCATGGTTGCAAATGTGAACACTTAAGTCACAACATCTTGCTTTATAGGGTAAAAGAAAGGGTTACACTCTATATGTTGAACCCCAAAACCCATACCTGTAAGGCTACGAATTTTGTCACGTGACATTAATCCATTTTCACTAATGCCAATTAAATTGCTTATAAATTTTTCTCCTTTTACCTTTTCATACATATGCAATGGAATTGTAGAAATAAATCATATCCATTTCATTGTATTCAAATAAAATTCCATCATCACTCATAAATTTAAAACCATTGTTTGACATAATCCAAATAACTATAAACCATCTCCACATAATTAAAAATTAAACTAACCTATGACATCTCATCAAATAGAACTGAAATAAACTAAACTGAACTAAATTAAATCTGTCTCTAAAACAAATACTGAATTAAATAATAATGTCTCATGTCTCATTCACAGAACTAGATCTTCATCTCCAAGTTCTACTAATCCACACTATGGTCTACCATGTCATCGTTATAATCTAAAAAACAACGATGTCAACTATGTAAGTGTGATTGACTTTGCAAATAAACATGAATAATAAAATATACTAAAACACTTGGGTTAGTGAGCATGAATAATTTCATGAACAAAACACAACTGAGCATGCTTTAAAAAACAATTACTTATCATAACTTACATAGTAAAAATAATGTTTCCTAAGCTAAGACAGAGCAGATGATAGATCAAAATTAAAATCAAGATGTATAACTAAACAAAGACATAATATAAAATATAGAACTGAATGCTGAATTGAATTGAACATACATACATATATGAGACCAACTGAAACAAATATATGAAATCCCCCACATGCGCTATGAGCTAGATATCAATTAACTGAATCATATACTAGAAATCCCCTATATGTGTTGTGAGCTAGATAACATGTAACATAACAGAACAGACTCATATATAATCTGATTGTAGGATACCACTATCTCACACCTAGTGGTGAGTATTAGACAGACATCATTAATTATGTGACCCAACGAAGAGGGTACTTGATCGCAACTATTTAAACCCGATGAGGGCTCCATCAAATATACCTCCCGATGATGGAAAAGGGATCTCGTGTCGTATCAAATACCAAAACATATATTCTTTTCAAAAATAAATACATAGGTTAACTAAATCATGCATATATCAAAGTAGAACAAAGAAAATCTTTAAAACAATCTTTAATCATTCAAACAATGCACATCTTTAGGTAAAACATAAATTCAGAGAGTTTGACCCACCTAAGCACATAATTCAAATGATATTTGGGCATAAATCTTCTTAAAACAATCCTTAAAAATATGTTTAATAAAAATCTTTTGAAAAAACACCTTTCAAAAGCATACTAATCTCTCAAAAACAAAACAAAAAAATTGAGTTAAACATCATTATACTTTTGCAAAACAGAGATTAAAATCAATTAAGAACCTATTTAGATAAAAAAAAAAAAAAAACAATAGATATAACATAAACCTTTAAAATAGATTTTTCCCCTTTAAAAAACATGGTAAAAAAACCTAGGCAAATCAAAACATCATCATTCTTTACAAAAACTTGTAAACAACAAATCTAAGAATCTAAAACATTATTCATAAAAAAAAACCTAAAACATTGCAAATTAATGTAAAAAGTTCAAGTTATTTGCAAAACGGATTTCTCAGCATTCTAAGAACCTATAAAATCAAAACAATACCAACTCCTCATGATTTCTTTCAAAAATGAGAATCAAAGTGTTCTAAAAACCTAAGATCATTTAAAAACAATGTTGTGTTCAAGTTTATTTATCTTTTGATCTCAAATCAGATCTAAATCGAAGCTTTAAGTTCCTTATTTGAAAATCCTCAAAAATCTCTTCAAACCCTAGCTTGCTCTTGATTTTATTTCTCTCCCTTATGTTTTGCATTTTTGTGTCAAATTAGGTTGAAAACCCATCCTTTTATAGACCCTAGAGGAATCCCATAATGAAAAGGAAAATCCCCTCATTGAAAAATCATGAGAGAGCAACCTTCCGAAAAAAATCTGCAAAGGGTCGATCGATCGGGGGGAGGGGGTACCCAATTGATCGGGCTACCAGGGCTGGATCGATTGGCCTGGTCAATTTTTTTTTCTTCTACCCTCTTGCACTCTATTAAGGATTACCATTAACGTCTTTGGTGGAACGGGTTTGAGTCACGGAAACAACCTCTCCAGAAATGGGGGTAAGGCTACGTACATCTTGCCCTCCCTAGACCTCGCGTTAGTAGGAGCCTCGTGCACTGGGTCACCCTTTTTTTAGCCTCTTACACTCAATCACTTGTAAATTTTTCGTTTAGCATCTGATTTGCTCGTCATTTGTCTCATTGCAATCTAGACTTCAATACCTTTCTAATAACAAAATTTTCACACTAATTCTTCCTAGATTTGTCTCTAAATTTGTCTAAGTTTGCAGGTCATTACATAAGCGTTTAAATCATTCTAAGTTTGTGCGAAACATGTGTAAATATATGTGTGAAGTTGTGTGGGGTGTTACACTATAGACTGAAAATGGTGGGGTGATATTTGGGAAAGCCCAACAAGTAAATCCAATATTCTATAAATTTATAGTAAAAACAAAATAAAGAAGTCAATTTTGACAATTTGATGAAAACATGATCAATCAAACTTTGTCATGTTGATGTTTATAAATAATATGAAAATAAATACATCGTACAAAGTAAGTGGGTCATTACTTGTGTTAGTCTCGCAACTATGGGTGCGAATTTGTAGACAGGAGATAGTCTTAACCATTGGCTGCTTTCACCAAGTGACTGAATCACCAAACCTAATTCAGAGTAGGCAACCTTTAACATTTCTATACATTCATTTCTCATGCAAAGTATGCTACCAAATCATTGACTCCAACCTTTAAGTATGAAAATATATTAAAAAATATAGCAAAACACATACTCTTTGTAATTAAGAAGAATAAAAACGATTTAAACCTCATTAAGGGAAAATATTATCTATAAATTAAAAACCTTAGAAAAAGTGTTTAATCTCTTTCCTTCTTCATTTTCCCTTGTTTCCCCTCTTCTACACCTTGATTTCCACGAGAAGATTGAGCCTTAATTTCCCCACAAACAAATAATAATGAATTAAAAAAACCATCTCCTTACATTTTACCCCCTTAGAAGAATTTCATCCTTGAAATTTTGTATCTTATTAATCTAATCTAGTCATGTTGAATGAGACACTCTATAAGACACATCTACTTATAGTCCCTGGTTCCAAACAGTTGATACTAGTTGCAACCTGGACTACTCATAGGGTTCTTGGCATCTACATGATCCTGCAATAACTTAATTGGATCACTTAGTAGATACAACGATCTCCTAAGAAATATTTTAAGATTTTTATGATTTATAACTCACATGATAGATATATCTACACATATAAATATATCAATGCAATAGAAATCAAGCAAAGTAATGCATATCTAAGGTAATTTAAATATGAATAGTCTAACTCCCCTCATCTTGATAAGATGTTCAATGATTTACAGTTAACATCAAATCAAAACATTAACACTATGAATCCTTAGAAACTTATAAACCTAGGGCTTTATTTACAATTGCATTGAGATGTAATTCTTGACCTCTACTCTTGTTCCCAAGGAACACTCAAACCTGTGGCTCTGATATCACTCTATATTGCCCTGAAACTTAGACCTCTTTGAGGTCCTGGATCACGAGGTGTTAAGCTTGAAACGCACGACATCAATGGAAGCAATGTAACTGGGGCCCACTAGAAAGGATTCCTGAGTCCATACAACTTGATAAACAATAATAAATACATTCATATGATCAATACCAAAATAATTTCATATATTTCATATATATAAAACTTAAATTAACTCTAGTCTACACATAACTAGACCACAAAATACCATTAGCTACTTGAGGTCATGGTTGCAAATGCGAATACACTTAGGTCACAACATCTCACACCATAGGGTGAAAAAAAGGCCCACACTTTGTAGATTGAAAATGGTAGAGTGAGCTTTGGGAAAACCCAACAAGTAAATATAATATTCTACAACTTTATAGTAAAAACAAAATAAAGAAGTCAATTTCAACAATCCAATGAAAGCACGATCAATCAAACTTTGTCATGTTGATGTTCACAAATAATATGCAAATAAATACATCATACAAAGTTAATGGGTCATTACTTGTGCTGGTTTCACAACTATGGGTGCTAATTTGGAGTTGACGGGAGAGAGTCCTAACCCTTGGCTGCTTGCACCAAGTGACTGAATCACTATACCTAACTTTGGACATTAAGCACAAGGTGGCTTCTCATCACACAATTCCAATTAGGCAACCTGAGCCAATGTCACAACAACAAGCAAGCCATAAGCAACGAAAACAAATCTTATCGGCTAAATCATACGAATTATGTCAACATAAAAACTATACATCATGCTACATGCATGCAATGCAATTGCACTCACATGGTATATCAATAATGGTAGAAGGCCATCTCAAATACATCGAATGGGACAGATGGGAGACAGTCCTAACCCTTGGCAGCTTGCTGCTTGCACCAAGTGGTTGAATCACAAAACCTAACCTTGGGCATTGAGCAGAAGGTGGCTTCTTACCAGGCTCTAACTCATGCTCTCTTTTTTCTTTTCTTTTAAAGCTCCTTTAAGGAAGCTCCATTTTTTATCTTTTCTTTTTTTGCTCTTTATAAGGAAGTGTCCATTTTTTATGTTATTTTAAGAAAGAATACACTTTTTCTTTTTAAGATCTTTAAGGGAGAGCTCCTCTTTAAAAATGCACTTTCGAAATATATATTTTGACCATACAATGCTATGCATTATTATGAATTACAATATCTCAACTATCAACCAATATGATGCCATTGTAAGTTCTTTTCTATTAATAATTCATAAACATTTTTGTAAGGCAATCATACCAATCCACGTGAAGCTTTTCAAGAAAATACAATGATACACTGAGAATTACTAAGGTAGAACCACATAAATAAAAATATGTATATGCTATGCAATGCCATGAATAATGATAAAATACAAGTGCTTCAACTACAACCAAACCACACAACAAAGCCTATATATGTAAGGTTACGACCCTTCTGGCTATGACATTACTAGGTTCTAGGCATTCCAACAAGGGGCCACTCTCCTACTATGGTTTCTTTCTCTGGACTAAGCCAAGTGCTCTCTCCCTAAAATGCATTGAACCTAGAAAAATCCCCAAACTGTTTACTTCTATACCTAAAACTTCGTGTACTCTTTTCTACCTCCTAAAACTCTCACTTCACTATTCATTCACATAAAAAGAAAATCATACAATACAGTTCAAAACCATTCCAAAGATGAAATACTACTTTTAATTCATATATTTAGGTAAGTTTTAACAAGTTATAGGTATTCATTTAAATTCACATATCAACTAAGTCATTTCTCATGCAAAGTATACTACCAAATCATTGAATCCAACCTTAAGGTATGAAAATATGTTAAAAAATACAGAAAAAACATCTTCTTTGTTATTAACTAAAATAAAAAGGATTTAAACCTCATTAGGTAAAAATATTGTCTACAAATTAAAAACCCTAGCTATAAACTTGAGCCCTATAAACAAACAATAATGAATAAAAAAAGGGTCCTTATAATACTTGTGCACCATGCATGTGCCTAAGCCTTTTTGGCTTGAGGATCTACATGTTGCTGCCTACTTGATGAACAAGATGACCTTTCGTATCCTTGCATTCAAATCTCGAATTGAATTGCTATCTTCACCCTCTTAATTGTTTTTGCTTCTTTAAAAAACTTTTAGTTGTACTTGTTTTGTCCATGTGCCTAAGTCTAAGTGTACAAAACTAGAATCTAAAACTCTTAAATGTGTTTTTCCTGGTTACGCCATGTGTTAGAAAGAATATAGGTGTTCTCATCATCCTATTTGTAGATGGTTTGTATCCATAGATGTAACATTTTTTTGAATCCCTTCCATTTTTTTTTTCATAACAAATTCTCATGTATTACCGATACTTGTTCCTTCATATTCAGTTGATGGTGGTAATTGAAAGGAAGATGGTGTTGACAATACTCAAGAGAGATTGAAAAAAGTTGCAAAGAATTGAAGGTGCATATGAGAAGGTGTCATATAGTTGGGCTATCTCCATTTCGTTCTTCTATCTCTGTTTTGTCTTAAATTTCTGTCTTACAGTATTTCAGATGCTCTCTCCCAACTGGCATGAAAGGTTACCATGAAAGAGGAGATGAGTACCCTAAAGAAGAATCATACTTGGGAGATGGTGGATCTTTCTAAAGGTAAGGAACCAGTTTGATGCAAGTGGGTGTTTAGTGTGAAGAGCTAGTTTGATGGTTTAGTAAGAAGATACAAAGCAAGATTGGTGGCAAATGGGTATACATAGAGATGTGGCATTGATTATAAGGAGACTTTTCTTCAGTTGCCAAGATAAACTCTATAAGTTCTTATCTCTCTTTCTGTTAACCAAGGATGGTCATTAAGGCAGATTGATATAAAGAATGCATTTTTGCATGGAGTCCTTAAAAAAGAGGTGTATATGAAACCCCCTCATGGGATGATGATATATTATTTAGTAGAGAAGGAAAAATTGTGAAGATTGAAGAAGGCCTTATATGGTCTTAAATAACTCTTAGTAGCACAATTTGAGCGCTTAAGAAGTAATAAAATGAGAAACAAGTTGACACAATGCCAAGTAGATCACATTGTTTGTGAAGTATCGAGGTGACCAAGTGATTGCATTGATTATCAATGTAGATGACATAGTGGTCATAGGGAACAATGAGACTAAAATAAGACAACTTAAGGAGTGATTGGCCAAAGAGTTCAAGATTAAGGACTTGGGGGCATTAAAATACTTTCTTGGAATTGAGGTAACTAGTTCCAAGAACAAGATCTTTATCTCACAGCGAAAGTATGTTCTTAATCTCCTACATGAGATTAGCTTGACAAGATACAAGTTGTGTGATACTCACATTGATCCCAACCATAGATAAGATGAGAATTATCTTCTTGCTTTCTTGATACAGAGAGATATCAGATTGGTGTGTCGTCTCATATACTTATTGCTCACTAGATTGGACATTGCATATGCTGTCAATGTTAGCCAATTCATGTATGCGCCTACAAGATCTCATTTAGAGGCTGTGTATAGGATTCTTGGATACCTCAAGGCTACCTAGGGAAAGCATTCTTATATGCAAGAAGAGGTTGTCTTTTTGTAGGACCTACATAGATGAATTTGTGAAGATTGAGGATTAGCTGATAACTGTCTTTACCAAATGGATACACAAGACATAGTTCTCTTCTATTGTTAGAAAGCTGGGAGGATAAACTCTTTTCCTAACCATCAAAGTTAACCTCCTCTTGTGTCTGTCTAAACAAAGATTTTGACCGTAGAAGAGCTTTGGTTCTCCAAATAATTTCCCATGGGAAAAGATATTGCTTGGTTCATCAAAGAACACACATCAAGATTGTTAATAATGCACCATTAAACCTTTGAGTCCATCTCTTACAATCCACACTATCATAAATAATTGAAAACACGGTTTTCAAAGAGAGAAGAACACCACCAATCTTCCCAAAAATGAGTATTGGAACCCAATCCCACCTCCATAACTATGGTCTTTTTCAATGAATCCAATCGCCTCAAAATACTCTTCCAGAACCCTATACACCATAAAGAAAATTAACCCCTTTTGATTCTTATTTACTAAGCGAGGCCATATTT
Source organism: Platanus orientalis (assembly GCA_025762735.1). NCBI lineage: Eukaryota > Viridiplantae > Streptophyta > Magnoliopsida > Proteales > Platanaceae > Platanus > Platanus orientalis. The sequence goes on along the minus strand of JAOXJP010125966.1, from coordinate 1,127 downwards.
CGCCATTGTCACCCTTTAACATAAACTCTCTTCCATTCCAGAGAGCCATAACTATTTGGAAAGAAGAGTCCGAACACTTCAATATGCTTAATACCTAAATGATATCCAAAATTATCTTTCCATCCATCGCAAAGAAATTTTTTTTTAATTTCTTTGGGATGGGAAATATGTTGGCAAACTACTATTCAGTGTGAGTTTCCCTCCTTTTAATACATATGGACTCTTCAATCTCGGTAGGAATTTTTTTATTCTTGCAATTCAAGATAAGTGGAAGGAAGGAGACCCTATGACCCTATCTATATCCCAAGCAAGAGGCTAGACTACGAAGACAAGGGAACATACCTCATACCATACATACAACTTTTAGAAAAATAATTACTATTAACCTGGAATCTCCCTCAAAATACCTCATCACACATCTCAAGTACCTTATCTAGCTCATAAACATCTTTGCATATCACTAAGATATCATCTGCAAACTAAAGATGCAAAACCACCAGCCCATCCTTACCCACTCTAAAGCCCCTCCATTAACCCTCCCTAAGCATCCTTCTTTTACCTATCGTTCTCTCTTGTTTCTCTTTTGGCATGTATAACTCTTGGTGTTACATCACATAAGTGTTGCACTGATGTTTCATCTTTTAAATGAGCAACTCTTGGTGTTATATCCTTATTATTGCATTGGCACTGCATCTTTTGGCATGTGCAACCGTTGGTGTTGTATTTAGTCATCACCCTGGCCCTATGAGCCTTTTTAAGCTAAAATTTGATGGATTTTCTTTTGGAAATCTAGGTTCTTCAAGTTTAGGTGCTTAATTGATGTGAAAATTTGCAAGTGTACGATAATAAATCAAGTAATATAATGATGAGAAAGTGTCGAACCCACAAAGATTGTTTATGCTATTAATTACTGAAATTAGGTAATCTTAATTTTATTTAAAAAAATCGAAGAATGTGATGAGTAAGAAAATTGTAAATAAAAGCTAAAAATAACTAAATCAAAATTAATCAAAGAAAAATACTTAAAAACAAGAAATAGATGAGACTCCACAATTGATCAAAACACTAAGGCATCTGACTCACTATAACCAATTCAAATCACTTCCTCAAATAATATGCTTTTAGAC
>JAOXJP010125955.1:0-13729 GCA_025762735.1 Platanus orientalis | reverse complement strand
AAAACATCCCCCCAAAAAAGTGTATTTCACTTTTTTCTGTGCTGATGTGTCAGCCCTGATGTCATTCCAACTTTAACAACTCTCTAAGTTGTCTTACCAAATCCGGCCTCTCGAAAGGGTGATTGTTTTGAGAAGTTCTGTTGTTCAAGCTTGATTTTGTCATTTATCAGCGGGTGACCCACTGATCGAATGGTCCAGATTTATAAAAATGAATGCAAAAAAAAAAATCTGTGGGTTCACTCCATCTCCAGATTGATTGATCAAATTGTTGTGGGTTACCAATTCACTGGCATGGGATGCGAAATTAATCGAAGAGGAATTAACAAGAAAAACAAAACAAGGACAAAATACACTGATTCATATAGAAAAATTCAGAATTGAAAAAAAACCAGAGCTGCAGAAGTTTCACTATACTTAAAAGAAAAAATTGCATATTGTCTTACCAGTAGAAAAGTGCAAATAAATACTTTAAGGAATTATGGTTAATCCACTACCATGTAAAAGTACAATTTTGCCACTTGGGCCAAGGGCTATGCCTCCTGAGTCCCAAGCAAGGGGCATGCTGCTCCCTGCAATCCCCCAAAGAGTACATGTGCTTCCAAATGTCGTTCCTTGGTGTCCAAGACACCATTATGGACAGAACATTTGCTTCCATATAGTCAGATGATGCAAAATTAAGATGACCCCAGGTAGCTCTTTATACACAACAGGGTTGGAAGCCTTTTAACACACCACAGTAGTGATTGCATCCCAAAATGTGTCCACCTGTTTCACCATGTCACATTTTTCCCAATCAGGATCGTCTCATATGCACAAGATTTCTTATGACCAGGACAGATGCCTGACATACCTAAAATAGTGAAAATCACCATCCAAAAAAGTGAAATAACTTTTTTTGGGGTATGCATGCGCCCTCTCATGATCATAAGAAATCTTGTGCATAGGAGAGGATCTTCATTTTTTCTACATGATAAATCTCAGCCCAATAGTATTCTGCCATGTGGCAGAAAGGAGATATTTTTTGGCATATTAAAATATTCACTATGTTAAATGGGTCTTTTTTGCTGATATATTTTGGTGTCTTTTTTGGTAAAATATTTTGATGTATTTATATCCATCCCATGTTCTCGTATTTTTTATTTATCCATCCACAAGTTTACATTATACATCATTAGCAGACATGATTTTGGTCCAGGGTTTCAAGTCCCCTGATCAGCATCCCCAATGGATTCGGTTGATGTTTGCCCCTCCCTGCTAGTGGTAGTAGGGGTTCAACTTGTGTGGCAGTATCAGGCCCTAATGGCCTTACCAAAGATTAAAAGAAAAGATGTTTGCATTATACATTCTTTACATTCCATTGTCGTTACTTTGAGACTGCAAATGAACAAATTGCTGCCAATCACTTTTGTCCCAAAATCCAGACCAAACAATCTGATTGTAAGCATTTTGGACATTTACAATCTTAAAGTGATGATAATAAATATATTTGATGTGAGAGGAGTGGATGTAAAGGGTCAATAATGTAGGCGAATAAATACAAATACCAAAGCATATTTAAATTCATGCAAATATGCCAAAACATAGGGACGTAGGTGCAAGAAATCCTATTATAATCATCCTAGCTAGCTACATGACTATATATTAGCTTCCAAGCACCAAATTGAACTTATATATAAAAAAAAAGTACCAAATTGAATGAACCCTTATAGGTCTCAACATGTTTTATAAACAGCTAGAAGGTATTTCATGGTTCATTCCTCCACTAAAATAATATTGATGATGTAAAACTGATAACTAAAATCTCATTAAGCCAAAACTACTATACATCTATAATACTGTAGAATTATAATTTAAATTACTTTAGAATATAAAGACTGAATTTAGGACAAAATCGTACTATGCTATACCATAGAACAATATTTAAATTAATGAATGTACTTTATAGTTTATAATAAACCTGTCACGGCAAGAGGGCTATTGAGCTAAAGTTTGCTATTAGGGATAGTGTTATTAGCATTACAAGGCACGTGCAATACGTTAAACTTGAATAGATAATTACATTTAAAAAAAAAAACCTAAAGTCCATTGCGGCTACACATTTAAAGGGTGGTTGAGTATAAAAAGTTAAAATATATCATTTTAAGTGAGTATGATATCAACCCAATAAACAGAGTAGGATCCATTCATGTACAGCCAGTTCTTCTCTAAAATTTTAAAATAATTCTGAAATTATGTCCAATCGGTGCCTACCATTTGAAAAATTACGTGAGAAAAACACATTGATGGATCAATTGTTATCAAACAGTTGTTAGAATAACTCCATCTCCATATAAAAAAGGTATTATTGGTGGACAATGATATATACTACCGAATTACTACAGTACATGTGGTACAACTGCTCAATGGAACGGTTTGAATTGACGACCAACATGTACTTAGAAAGTCCCCTTTGTTGCAAAGGATTAGGTACGACAACTTAGAGAGTGGCTAAAGTTGGAATGACATCAGCGCCGACACATTAGTGCCAAAAAGTGAAAAAATCCCCCAAAAGTGTGTATCACTTTTTTGGTGCTGATGTGTCAGCCCTAATGTCATTCCAACTTTAGCCACTCTCTAAGCTGTCGTACCTAACCCAACCTCCCCCTTTGTAGAATGAAGAGTCACTATAATAGAAGGAAATATTACAGTTTTATAGTAGTAGTGTAGCACTTCATATCCACTCCCATATATATGAGCAATTAATTAAACTAAGCAAGCCCTTAAGCTAGACCTAAGGGCTTGCTTTGAATGCTAGAATTTTGCTTCATTCTGACCATATAGAGGGACTATTGGTTATTAATGGATCTATTATCATGTGGCTCTACCGTATATATATCATTATGCATGGATCCAATAAGAAGGAAACCATCATACACCTTTAATCAATACGGGTTACTGTCGGTTTTGGCTTTTTTTTTTCAGCCACAGCCATTAGATCTATAGAGATCTAACAGTGTGAACTTGAGTTGGATTTAAATAGGACTCCTCGTAAGAGAGTCGTTGAGAATGGCTAAGATTAGGGATTTGTTTTAGAATTAAAAAGAATCATCTTTTGTGAATATGTGAATAGTGTGGTTGAATGGCAAAGGTAAGGAAACCTAATTTAAAAATTAAGAAAAAACAATAAAAGAAAAGAGCAGCCGTACAACTAGATTTTTCTTCTTCTTGACTTTATTCTTCTCAGGGTTTTGAGAGGGTGACAGAGAGAAATGGTGTATAAAGGTTTTGGTGTGGGTTTTTTCAAGTTTGAAATTACACACTTCTTGTACGAATTTCACATTACATAGTGAAGAAGATGGTTTCTCTCCCATGGATGTAGGCACATCGCTGAAACACGTAAATCTTTGTATCATATATTTTTTGTGCTTTGATCTCTTTTATTTATTTTCTTGTTAATTTATATTGGAATATTTGCTATGAAATACAAGTGGTATCAGAGCACTGGGTTTTGGCTAGGGAGGATTGGAATTAAGAACAAGTTCTTGATTATCGGAATTCAATATAATGACGGAGAAATGATTATCAATAGCTAAGTTCGAGGTGGAGCCCTTTGAAGGGAAAAATAACTTTAGTCTGTGGCAAAGTATGGTTAAAGATATTATGGGGCAACAAAGATTAATAAAAACACTATTCGGCAAGGAAAAGAAGCCAACAACCATGTCTGACAGTGATTGGTTGGAACTTGAAATGAAGGCAATGAGCATCATCCGCTTATGTCTCGCACCAGAGGTAAAGTACAATGTTTTGAATGAAACCTTTGCTTCAGGATTATGGAAAAAATTAAAAAACAATTATATCCATTGCTTCTGAAAAAAAAAATTATATCAATTGCGGATAGAGGAACTAATATTTTGGATCATCTCAATGTATTTAATAAAATTATTACTCAACTGTTAAGTGTTGAGGTGAAAATTGAAGAGAAAGGGCAAGGCACATCTTCTTTTGGCTTCTCTTCCAGCTTCCTTTAATACACTTGTGACCACATTATCAGTTGGGAAAAACACTTTCAAGGTTGATGAGGTGACCACTGCTTTATTGGAGACTAAAACACTCTGAAAGACAAGAAAAGGTTCCCAATAAAAAGAGCTGGTGGTTAAGACTGAATCAAGCCATCAGCGTGGAAGAAGCAAAGACAGATGGTTTGAAAACAAAGAGAGGTCACGTTCAAAATCAAAGGAAAATAACAACAAATTCGAGTGCTAGTACTACAAAAGGAATGATATATGAAAAGGGATTGCAGAAAACACCAAAAAAGATTTGGAGGAAAAGAAAAAGTCTTTAAATCAGGCTAGCATTGTAGTAAGCAGTTCAGATAGTGATAGAGATCTTCTTTCGGTCAGTACATGTACAAATTATCTTGCTAAAACGTAGATTTTAGATTTTGATTGTTCTTATCACATGTGTCCTTATAGGGAATGGTTTGATACTTATGGTCCTTATAATGGTGGTATTGTTCTAATGGGTAATAATGCAACTTGCAAAACTATTAGAATATGAACCATTAAAGTTAAAATGTTTGACAGCATGATAAAAACACTTGAGGATGTTAGGCATATCCCGGATTTAAAGAAAATTTTAATTTCCTTAGGTGTATTAGACTCGAATGGATATACCTTCACGGCAACAGGTAGAATCCTTAAGGTCACTAAGGGGGCTATGGTTGTTATAAAGAGGGAAAACGAATGAAATTTATACAAGTTGATAGAGAATACAGTTACAGGTGGAGCAGCTATAACTACTCCTGTTGATTGTGATACTGATGAAACCACTTTATGGCACATGGGGTTTGGCTATATGAGTGAGAAAGGGTTGTCAGAACTTCATAAACAGAATTTGCTTACAAGGGTGAAAACATGTAACCTCAGTTTTTGCAAGTATTGTTTGTATGGGAAACAGTGCAGGGTCAGCTTCAAGACAGAACAACATATAAGTAAGTAAGTTTTACAGTACATACATTCCGATGTGTGGGGACCCGTAAGTGTACTTTCTAAAGGTGGAGCAGTTTACTTTGTCACATTTATGGATGATTTTTCCCATAAGATATGGGTCTATTTAATTAAACAAAAATATGAAGTTTTTATCAAATTCAAGCAATGAAAAGTCGAAGTTGAAAAACAAACAGGAAAACAAGTCAAATATCTTAGGACAGATAATGGGATGGAATACAAAGATAAGGAGTTTATCAAGTATTGCAAGGATGATGGTATCACAAGACACTTTACTACACCAAGTAGGCCACAACAAAATGGTGTAATGGAAAGGATGAACAAGACACTTCTTGAAAAAACAAGTTGTATGCGATTGGAAGCAGGTTTGTCGAAAACTTTTTGGGTTAAAGTAGTTGACATGACATGTTTTTTTGTCAACAGATCACCATCAAATGCTATTGACTTCAAAATCCCAAAAGAGGTTTGAACAAGTAAAACAATTGATTATTTCAGTTTTAAAATATTTGGTTGTCCATCCTATGTTCATGTACAGGAGCAGCAACGGTCTAAATTAGATCCAAAGTCAAGGAAATGCATCTTCCTTGGATATGAAAAATGAGTAAATAGCTAAAAACTTTGGGATTCAATTGCACATAGGAAAGTCATCAGTAGAGATGTTGTGTTTGATGAGGAGTCTATGGTGAAAAAAATAGGGATGAAGGAAATCAGATAGTAGATTTACATGCTAGTGAAAATTCAGTCCATGTGGAGCTAGAGGATACAACGTGGCCAAGGAGGGAAGAAAATATGGTAGAATCTTCTCAAGAGGAGTCTTCTAGCAGGAAGGTATAGTAGTAGGAACAACAACAAGGTCTTGCTACAAGCAAGGACAAAAGAACTCATAAGGCGTCAATCATGTATGGCTTTGAGGATATGGTAGCATTTGCATTAGTTGTTGGTAGTGGTGATTCATATTGTTTCCAGGATGCTTTTAGTTGTAGGGATAATAAAAATTGGATGACTACAATGATGTAGAAAATAGAGTCACTTCACAAGAACAACACTTGGGAATTGGTTCAAAGACTAAAAGGTACAAATGTGATTGACTGCAAATGGGTGTACAGGAAAAAAGAAGCAATATCAAAGAAAGAAGGGGAAAAATTCAAGGTTTGATTAATAGAAAAGGGGTATGGACAGGAAGAGGGAGTTGAAGGGGTATGGACAGGAAGAGGGAGTTGATTACAATAAAATATTCTCTCTTGTTGTAAAACATACCTCAATTAAGGTGATGTTAGCCATGGTTTCTTTACTCAATTTAGATTTAGAGTCACTAGATGTGAAAACGACATTCCTTCATAATGAATTGGAGGAGCAAATATATATGGAACAACCAGAGGGGTTCAAATAGCAAGGAAAAGACGAGTTTGTTTGTAAGCTAAACAGATCACTTTATGGGCTTAAGGAATCTCCAAGACAATGGTACAAGCACTTTGATTCTTTCATAGTACGGATTGGCTACATGAGGAGTCAATATGATAGTTGCATTTACTACAGAGTTTGTTGAGGATTGTTCATTTATTCTACTGATGTTTTATGTTGATGACATGCTAATTGCTACAAAGAATAAACATGAAGTTGATTTACTAAAGTCCAAGTTGAGCAATGAATTTGACATGAAGAATCTAGGTGTTGCTAAAAAGTTCCTTGGTATGGAAATCCAGAGGGACAGAAAAACCGGAAAGCTTTGGGTATCTCAAAAGCGATATATAAAAAAGATACTAGAGAGATATAGTATGCAAAACTCTAAGCCAATAAGTACTCCTCTAGCAAATCACTTCAAGTTATCTGCTAGTGTGTGTCCTACTACAGATGAGAAAGTGGAGGATATGTCACAAGCGTTGTACACTAGTGTTGTGGGAAGTCTTATGTATGCAATGGTTTATAGTAGGCCAGATCTCACATGCAATTAGTTTGGTGAGTAAGTACATGAAAAATCCAAGTAGAGAGCATTAGAATGTTGTAAAGTGGATTCTAAGGTACTTAAAGGGTACAGTAAATTTTGGTATTTTATTTGAACATCATAAAGGAACATGACAGGTTGTGGGCTATGTTAATGCTGATTATGCAGGTGACTTGGACAATAGGAGGTCTACAACAAGGTATCTTTTTACTCTTGCAAGTGGGTCTATTAGTTGGAAAACAATGTTACAGCCAACTGCTGCTTTATCCACAACTAAGGTAGAATATATGACAACCGTTGAAGGTGCCAAGGAGGCTTTGTGGGTGACAGGTTTAGTTACAGAACTTGGGTTAAAGCAAGAAAGGTTGGTGATGTTTTGTGATAGTATGAGTGTCATTCACTTGGTGAAAAATCATGATTATCATTCCAGAACCAAGTACATTGATGTGAGGTATTATTCGATACGAGATTTAATTGAAAATAAAAAAAGATAAATTTGATGAAGGTTCACACCAAGGACAATGCAATTGACATGATGACAAAACCAGTTACTACGGAGAAGTTCAAGTATTGCTTGGACTTGACCAATCTAATTCGTTGTTGAAGATTAGTGAAGCCGGAGCCACCTTTACCAAGTGGGGTGGAGCACCTCAAGCAAAGAAGGTGCGGAACTACATCATATATTGGTGTGGTACTAAGGAGCTGTGTTACACTATAATACAGGACAAAGACAACTATATGTGATCTTCTAAGGGGCTAAAAAATAAAGTCAAGGTGGAGATTTGTCGGTTTTGATTTTTTTTTACAACCACAGTCACTAGATCTTAGATCTAGAGAGATCTAGCGATGAGGACTTGAGTTGGATTTAGATAGGACTCCTCATAAGGGAGTCATTGAGAATGGCTAAGATTGGGGATTTGCTTTAGGATTAAAAAGAATCCTCTTTGTGAGGAGTGTGGTTGAACGACAAAGGTAAGGAAATCTAATTTAAAAATTAGGAGAAAACAAGAAGAGAAAAAGACAACCGTACAACAGGTTTTTTATGCTTCTTGGCTTTATTCTTCTTAGGGTTTTGAGAGGGTGAGAGAGAGAAATGGTGTACAAGGGCTTTGGTGTGGGATTTTTTGGGTTTGAAATTACACACTTCTTGTATAGATTTTATATTACATAGTGAATAAGATGGTTTTTTTCCCTTAGATGTAAGCACGTTGCCGAATCACATAAATCACTGTGTCTATCTCTTCTATTTATTTTCTTGTTAATAATTATACTGAAATATTTGCTGCGAAACACAACAGTTATACATGTCTTGTTTCAACTACATGGGATCAACTGCACGATTCCTGTTTTTCTGTTGCGCTCTTAAGTTAAATCTTCTGTTAAGGCATATCCTTATCAATTTGAAACATTGAATCCAAATTCCTGAAAGGAGGATTTGGCAATAATCTTTTGTTTGGCCACCAAACCTGATGTAACCTTATATTTACCACCAAAAATAAATAAATAAGTGAATGATGTAACCCTCCTTTCAATAAATACCCACGAGAGGTTTGTTTTAATTTCATTGTATGTTTCCTACACACTAGCATCCAATTCAGTCAACCGACAGGATAGTAAGAGATCTCGAACTTTTTAATTTTTTTGATGGGACGATCTTGATATTTTTTTTTTTTTTAAACTTTTTCGGAGACTTTTGTTTGGAAGCTAGCCAAACAAAAATTGATTACTGTTAAAGTTTGATTTATCAGATTTGTCTTTTGCCTATGGCCAATTCAAGATAGGATCCATCTTTGCACCAAGGAGTACCACATATTAATTCACACCCAAATAAATCCAACCAAACAGCTCAACAATCATAAAAGATAAAGGCAAAGTATTAACGTGCACTCAGATCATCTACAGTCATTAAACTATGATAACCGGCTTGGATTTTATACGCCGACTCCTAATCTCCTCTAACCTCCACCAATGGTCAAACGGGCAAAAACACTTTTGACACTAATGTGGCCGCCTCTCGACCTCAGGGTATGCCGAGTGTAGAAAAGCCCCGCAGGTCTTACGCAACACATTACTATAGTTTTAACAAGCTGTAGAGGATCCGCTCTTATTATCTGGTCCCAATATACCATAAAAGACAAAAAAAAAAAGGGAGGGAATGATTGTCTGTGTTGTCACAGACCTCTATATGCGTGTCATTGATGGACACATGATGTGTTTTTGACTTTGGTATCTCTTTTTGAACACCTACTTTTTCAACAGAACACTTTTTTGGACGTTTTTAATCTTCAACTGAACACCTTTCAACTAAACTTATAATTCACCATATACACTACAGACACATTTCATCACAGAACATTTCCCTAAAAATAAAGAGACCTTACATCATCTTAGTGACCAAAGTGCAGACATGTGCTCCTTCGTCAACCGGATACGTGACACCAACAAAGAACCTTCGTTATAACCTCTAGGAAGGTATCCACGAAAGCCCGAGGAACAAAGAAAGTTGATATTAAATGGAAGCACTCTGCACGCCTAAGCATCAAACCATAGTCATCCCAAAGACCACCCCCACCCCCTCACGCCTCCATGGCCGACTCCACTTTCCTAGCATCAGACTTCCTCCGATACCCTAACCTTAACCTTAATCACACCAATCTAATGGATTATCACGATCCGTTGCCGGAGTTCGAGCTTTCCGATTATTTGATACCCGAAGCGGCCGGATCGGAGGAAGATTCAACGGCTACCCACATCGGATATCATTCTCAGAATCCAGTTTTACCTGGAAACGTTAACGAAGACTTGATCAGATGCAGAGACAGTGTATCCAGAAGTAGTGACATGTAAGTTGATAGCTGCTGAATTTTACTATAAGTTTTGATGATTTTTAAGATTTAACATATATTTGTTTATCTTGTATTTCTTTCGTTTTTGACTATGGTGTTGGTTTTGTGTTTGTAGGAAATGTAAAAGTGGGATGAAGAAAATTAAGGTGGATGCAGGGTTCAAGATTGCATTTAGAACAAAAACCGAGCTTGAAATCATGGATGATGGATTCAAGTGGAGGAAGTACGGGAAGAAGTTGGTCAAGAACAGTCCCAACCCAAGGTAAATGACGAAATTCAGCGTGGCTGTAAATTGTTCTTTGATGTATGTTTTCGTAATCATTTGATATTAGTTCAGAGCTATGTTGGATCATCGATTTGATTGCTTGTGATAATATAATATATGCAAACCCATTGGATCTCTTATGTGCGGAAGTCCAAAGGTATCTTATATTTTTGGGTGGCTGCTTTGAGCATAATTACGTCTTGAAACTCTTGAAATATAATTATATTAACTCATCCCTCTCTTATCACCTTAAGGTTTTGGGAGAGACTGTTAATTATTTTATTTAAGTTGGTACCAAAACAGGTTTTAAGTTATCAGTTCAAGTCCCTCCTAACTCCCCCACATTAATTGTCTAGGAGTGTCCTTCCTATTAGGATTGGTTTATCTTCTTCATCTTAAAAGAAAATGATATGTAATAAATCAACAAACAAAATGAAAATAGAAATTACACACAACACAAGATTTACGTGAAAAACTATAACTTAAAAAAAAACTACGAAACCGCAGAGAAAACTTTCATTATCTGGAAAACATCGTCAAAGATGATTACAATTTTTGGAATCTCTCCTACAACCCTAGAACGAAATATATAAATGCCTCCTAAAACCCTAATACATGGCAGATCTAGTTTGGATCCGATCCAATACATAAAACCATAAAAACAGGTTAAAAAATTCGGGTTATATTTGGGTCAAATTTAGGTTGACATAATCTGATGCTAACCCAAATCAAACTTTACACATTACACTCCCAAGGAGAATGTTGAAATATAATAAGTATACTAACTCATCCCTCTCCAATCACCATAAGGTTTTTGGAGAGACGGTTAATTACTTTATTTAAGTGAGACATTCTCAAAATTTCCTTACAAAAATAGAGAATTTGTTTATCCTTTTATAAATTCTATTTTAAAATCATAAATAACAATAATAACTTGTCATTTCACAAGGATTTGTTTTGAAATTACTCCTTTTTAAAGGATGTTTTCACTGGGATGACAGTTTATTTTTAATAAAAATTCCTAATTTATTAAATCAGATTGACATTTAATTTGTTTCTATCAGCGCAAATCAACATACCATCAAGTGGCAGCTCACATGTTTTTCAATGTTTTGGCTTTTCTTGATATGGTGTTTTGTTGATTCAATGAAGATGTGTCTATTTATCTGAAGAAAAAAATAATAATAATTAAAATAAAGATGTGCCAATCACACTCACGGGAACCTACCTACACAACTAATAGGTTAAGTGACACTGGAGGGGAATGAGATTAAATTTTGCCTTTCCTTTATTTTGTGGGCCTTGTTTTTGCAGTGTAATCTGTTGATTCTACTGATTCTATACTGTGAAAGCTTCTTTATTTCATATCAACATCTTGATATACTATGAAAGTTGTTTTATTTCACATCAATTTTTTTCTTTTTCTCTCTACATTCAAGGATCATAAACTAGTCATGTAAGTGGGAATACTTGGCTTGAAAGTTAAGAAAGGGTCCAGTCCATGCATCTGTTCCATAGGTTTTATTTTATTTTATTTTAATATTTTGTTGGGGATGAGGGGCGGCTGAAAGGTGGGGTTTGCAAAGACCACCACCCGGCTGATAATTGGCATCCTGATGGATAATGGAATCAAGCTCAAGACAAACCTCATGACGACACAACGGAACCGTCATCAGTATGATTAAATGAAGCTAAATAATCAGCCGCCGCCCTCTCTTTCTCTCCACATCTATGATGGATTTCCCTGTGCTCGAACTTGTCGAGAACAGTTCCAATCTGACGTAGAAAAGCCAGCCGGAATTAGTGATATGTGTGTACTCTTTCTTAAGAAAATACTTATTGGGGTTTCACCAATTTACATCTTTCTTTCTGTGTGTATAGGGAAAGGGGGAAGCTAATTTAATTTTTTGTTGTTGCTGGTTTTAAGTGTTTAAAAACTCTACTAAAATATATTAATATTTTAAAAAATATAAATAAATACAATAAAATAGTAAAAAAAATTTAAAAATTTTTTTTTGATAAAAATACAGAAAAAAAAAACGACAGAAAGGAAGTCGAAAAATTAGAAGGAAGACAGTAAGAGACTGTAATGTAAACTTTTTAACTTTCACAGTAGGCTAAAGAGCAGTGTGATAAAAAAAAAGGGGGGGTTAATTCGGGCAACATATAGGACGAGTTACTTGGAAAATTTGGACAGTTGATCAACTAGGAATTCTGCAGAGTCGAGTAACTCGAATTTTCCAATTAATTAGCTGGTTTTTAAACACTAATTCATAACGAGATAAATAACTCAAAGGTGCAACAAGATTTTGAGCCCAAGAACATCTTTGTGCATTAGAATCAATTCAAACAAGTAGAGAAAGAATTGACGTATGTTGTTGGTTGAATTTGATTACTGAAGCAAATAAGTAACTCTAACATGTGATTTTATGTGGATTATGCAGGAATTACTATCGTTGTTCAAATGGAGGGTGCAATGTGAAGAAGAGGGTAGAAAGAGACCGGGAAGACTTCAGTTACGTGATAACGACGTATGAGGGTGTGCACAATCATGAAAGCCCTTGTGTGGTTTATTACAATCAAATGCCACTAATGATTCCTAGTGGATGGACTTTGGAAGCTTCACACTCATCTTCCTGAAGAATACGGTTTATATGATGGTGGGGACTTGGGATATTGATATAGATATTAGATGTCAAGAAAAAGAAGGAATGATGCAAGATTTGATTGTATGTGGGTTGGAATAGCTATTCTTACAGCATATTATATATATGGTCTCTCCAGTGCATTTCCACCTCTCTCTCTCTCTCTCTCTCTCTCTCTTAAGCACAACATTTTGTAACTGGTTCGGCTGATCCATGATAGTGCACATGTAAAACAGAAAAATGGCACTTAGCTACGCGGTTAGAATATTGATGTTAAGACCAGCCGTCAATTAGATGTTGTGTTTGTAATCTGAATAATATATATATGAGGTGAGCCACTCAAAAGGGGTAACCTAGAGTTTTCTCTCAGCTCATTTTCTTCATTTCTTGTTTCAAATCTCACCCTTTCTCCTCTATCTTCTCTGTTCTAGTTTCTTGTTGTAGTTCAGATTTGTGAATCTTAGAATTTCCACATGGTATCAGAGCCATTAAGGCTCAAGCTATATTAATCCTGTAATCATCATTTTCCCCTATTTTTTTTTCTAGGGTTTTCATCTGGCTTCGTCTAATTTTTTTGCTTTGAATCTCGTCTCAAATTCGAAGATTTCACCCAAGAACTTGGTTCTCGAGCAAGCTTCTTTGCTCTAATCACTGAATCTGATCATTATTTCTAGGGGATCAGTTGGTTGCGTTCTCAATGCCGTTAATCTTTGTCTCAGATCTGCACAAGATCACCACCGTTCCTTTGCTCTTGTCATCAAGAATCATAAGTCTACAGGTTCGTTTTCAAGAATCATTGCATAAATCATGGCTGCAACTACCCAAGCTCCTTCGGATGGCGTTGCAACTGCTTCAGATTCCTCGAATAGTTTTGGAGCTGCTCCGTCCGCGATAAGTTTTTGATGCACATGATTTCAGGGTGGTTATTTTTCAGAGAAAAATCAAGACAGAAAAGAAATTATTAATATAATTTTTATTTTATTTAGAAATATTTATTTTGTTAAGTTTTTTAGTTTTATTAGGAACCTTTTTATTTGTTAAGTATT
>JAOXJP010125944.1:0-13729 GCA_025762735.1 Platanus orientalis | reverse complement strand
TATTTGTTGCAGATGGATATATAAGCTGAAGAAAGATGCTAATAGGAATATCAAAATATACAACATCGATTAGTGAAAAGGGTATGCTAAAAAGTAGAAATTGACTCGACAAAATTTCTCTTTAGTTGTTATGTTGTGTTGTATAGAAACAATGCTTGATTTGAAATTTGAGCAACTAGATGTTAAAATAGATTTTTTATATTAAAAATTGATGAAGATATGACTCTAACTAAAGTTTTTGTGGAAGAAATAAGAAGAATTTGATTTTTCAACTAACCAAATTGTTATTTGTGCCAAGATATTGGTATAAGCGGTTTGATTCCTACATTATGATCTTGAGATATTATATATGTGATATTGATCATTGTGTATTTTTCATGATTGTAATAATGGTGAAGTCATCATTATCTTGTTACTCTATGTCGGTGACATGCTTATTGTAGATACTAGCAAAAGGTAATATTATAACATTGAAAGCTCAGCTGGCTAGGGAATTTGGCATGAAAAATTTAAAGGTAGTAAATCAGATATTTAGGATGATACCACAAAAAGATAGAAAAGCATTAAAGTCTATATAACATTAAAGAATTATGTTAATTGAATTCTATGTTACTTTCATATGCAAAATGCCAAACGAGTTAGCAATCCATGTCTATTTGGTTGTAGTTTATCTTCTAAATAATCTTATAGAACCAAAGTGTTAAAGGAAGATATGTCTTGAGTACCATATACGTCTGTAGTATGAAGCGTTAAGTTTGCCATGGTATGCACTAGCCACACATTATACAAGAAATGGGAGTAATTAGTAAGTGTATGGAAAACCCAGGGAGAGCTCATTAAACTGCTATGAAGTGGATCTTCATTATTTGAGGGATACTTCAGATAGAACTATTTGCTATATTGGTCAAGATTTAAAATTGATTAATGAAGTGGATGAAAACTTTGTAAGAGATTATGTTATAATAAAATCAATCACTTGGTACATCTCTTTAACCAATGGTGCAATGAGTTGAATGTCAAGGTTATAATATATGATGGCTTTGTTTACAACAAAAGTTACATGAAAGTACACATGCAAGTAAATAAATTATTTGGTTGAAGATTTTGAAGTTACTCAAAAGAGCATGATTATTTATTGTGATAGTCAGAGTACATTGCATTTAACAATAATTCAGTTTACTATGTTCATATCATGCATGCACATTGATGTTTAGTATCACTTTGTTCATAGTGTTATGAAATATAGAAAAAGTCTCATTGTAGAATATTCACACCATTGAAATTATAGTAAATATGTTAATGAAGCTTATTGTAAGGGAAAAGTTTGTATGGTGTAAGACTTCCCATGGGATTATTGTTACTTAGTGATCGATTATATCAAACAACTATGATTGAGAACTTTTTCTATTAGAGGATAAAGTAGTCTTCAAGTAGTTTGGTGATATTTTGGGAAATGGTTTCCTATTTGGAAAGCAACCCCCCTTTCCTTTTATGGAATATGTTGCAAAATGACAAGAGAGTATATGGTAACCTAATATTATGCCACCTTGGAAATTTCATGCAACACTTATTTTAGTTAAGTTCAAAATGGTTAGCCCAAAAATGGGTTCAACATGGTACATTATGGACTGTCATATAGTGACTTCTAATTTTGATCATCACAAATTCATAATTTAGAACTTCTATGAGTCTAATAAAGTATTAGTTCATTGATTTGACATATTTGACTATGAGAAACATGATGGTACATTTCGGTCTTTAGTCAGACCATTAAATACGTTATTATTAATACATACTACTTTAATGGTTAGATTGACTAATCTACAAATAAAAATCATTGATATGAGATATTTTTATCTAAAGAATTTACTTAGATGGTCTGATATAGTATTAGATCATCAAAAGTACTACTTAATCTAAACATACAACAATTTGTTTGTGCCATGAAGGGTCAAATAGTTTAATGGTTAACTAATAAATTATGGGGTTTAGGGGTAAAAAAATCCATGACCTAGTCAGTAGTTACCAATTTGGGGGTTCAAATTTCATAGATCATAATTTTTACATGCATGATCAAATTTGATGATGTAGTAAATGTGCAATTCAAGAAAATCTTACCATTGAGAAAATGCTTCAATATAACAAATAAATCCTTTAGTTTAAAATTATAATTTCTTTCTCAACATATTACAAAAAACAACGCTAAATTGTCAAAATTTAAAATAAAAAAATTGTGAGTGTGATAGATAGATGGTAAATGGTTTTAATGAAAATATTGGTAATCGTATTAGTGTTTTCAAGGCCAATATTATTATTATTTTTTTGGTGGAAAGGCCAATGTACTTAATAGTAACGGTCAGTTTTGAGGAATATAAAGTTTAAAGATATACCATTTTTTTGGGTAAAAAACCAAAGCTCATTTTATTTAGAATCATTTTCCAAGATACATGAATCCATTGAAACAATAGTAGCTAATTCGCTCATGATATTAGGACACTTCCAAACTCGAGAGACTTAATTCAAGGTAATTTGAGAAGATCTCGTTCTCAATTTCAATAGACAAGACTTGGGCCAAGTAAAGCTGTAATCGATCGTGCAAACATTTACAACAATCAATGATGTAAAACCTAGTTTAGATAGCCACTTGGATTAATTGATTGGAGACATAGGCCTACAAATGTTTTAATAAATTCCAAACTCGGATATGTATCAAATATGAATTGAACCACTAAACTAACCATCAAACTGAATAATTAGTTAATTTGATTGATTGAAAGGAATATTTTTTTATGTTACTTCAGTAGTATATTTTGCATTCATGGTCCCAAGACTAGATAAAAGCAGATTGTACCAGGTCATCAACGGGCATAAAACCTTTATCCAAACACATTCAAATATGAACTATGAAATTTTGTTGCTTTGAATAGATGATTCATGTAGCCAACCCCAAGTAGCTGGTATAAGGCTTTGTTGAATTGGGTCTTGTGTTAACAGGTTGGCTTGTATAAGAGTGTCTTTCTAACAGGATTGGATGAACCCAGCCCATTCATTGCATTTACATGTGATCCAAGTAATTGACCGTTGATAAGAAATTGGATTATGAGAGAGGCTACCTTGGACTGTCAAGTACTTGTCACGTGTTTGATCATGAACAAAGAGCCTAAAAATTGCATTAACTTCCCAATTGGGAGGAAGTGAAGTTGTTTGTGATATCCCCAAGTAAAGAGAGATATGATCTTTTGCTTTTGTGTACTTGCTTCCATTTGGATAGAGAGATAATTTCCTGTAACAATCATATAACATCCTTATTTCAAAACTAAGAATCTATTAATATGGGGGTAAAACATATGAATAAATAAATATCAAAACACTAAAAGAATTTCAATAAAGGCATGATAGTGTATAATTGGTTGTAGACTTGTGGGCTTCAAAAAATAAAATAAAAGTGCGGGGATTCAAAATTTTTTATTTAATTTCTATAATTATTTTATACACACACACACACACACACACACACACACACACACAAAGAAGAAACAAAACTAGTTCAAGGGTAATTGCCTTAGGATACAACTTTGTAAACCCTTGATCTCTATTGTCATGGCCCTTTCCATGTATATGATTTACACCAAGAGTGATTGTATTTTGAGAATAGTCACTATTTTACTAGATATTGTTTTATTCTTATGGAAAAATTTGGCATTGTATACTTCTTTGATTGGTAATATCGATGGTAAAGAGTCAGCTTGACCGCTAGGGGTATCAATGAGCCGAGCTGAGCCTAGCTAAGCTCAGGCTCAAGCTCAGTTGATCAAACTCAAGGTTAATGCTTTAGGCCCAAATCTTACAGCCCAATAGCCTATGGGCCGAAGATATATCTGGTTGAAACAAGCCCAACAACCCATATTAAAACAAGCTATATCTATATAATTATATTTAATGTTTAAATATATGATATAATAAGCTATATTTATAAGTATTTTATTCTTAAATAAGATCCTGAATAAGCCAACCTTTTAGCAAGCTGATCCTAGGGCAACTTGGCTCAGTCTTACTTAGCTAAACGAGCTCAAATTAAGGCGTAGGCTTAGCTCATAACGAGTTGAGATTGGTTCGTTGACAGCCATACTGACCGCTAATGGTAACAACTAGGTATCCAATTCAAATTGACTGTTAAGGTGGGTTCTTTTGTATAAAACTAGGTTGCACCATATTCATGGTGGTTTGAATTGGGATGGCTGAGATATGCTCAACTAAAACCTGAACGAGTTCAAATCGTGTTGAGATTTGCCCACACTTAAACCAATGCAAGTGGAGGTCATGAGTTTCCACTTGTACTTCCAAATGGCTATGAGGGGGACCTAACTAATTATGTCCTCACATAAGCTATTGAAATTAGCACATGTTTTGGTTATTTTTAACTTATGTGCAAACTCACCACCTATATTTCCCAATTCTCTCTCTTCCCCTCTCTCTCTTTCTCCACACCAGAAGCATCACTAGTACCAAGGCTATCTTATACCCTAATCATGTTAACGTTTTAAACTCAAAGTTCGTTTCTTATTTCTTGTGAATCTTCTTGAAGGTTTAATTAGGACATTGCAAGCTTGGAAGATTCACTAAAAGAACAAATTTTGAGTTTAAAACACAACATAGCTAAGGCATAAGATATATATATATATATATATAGAGAGAGAGAGGGAGAGAGCTAATGATTGAGTTTTAAGCAAATGTGATTGATGCATATTTAGGATGAAATTGCTTGAATTGCAAGGAGAAATAACTGAAGAAACTTGATAAAAAAAGGTTTTATTGAATGAGTTTACCATAATTACAACTAGCAAGAGGGTTAAATAGACAATGACAAAGATAAAGATAGAAACTAATTCATAATTTAATCAAATCCTAATCCTATATTTGCTTCCCTATACTACCCCTCAACCACATGAGGGTTTTGAAGAAAAATCTTAATGTGTTTGAAACGCATGTGTGGATCATGTGTTTAAAACTGATGCCAGTTTTGGAATTTTCAAGAGTGATGGATTCATGTTGTAGGTGGTCATATGTTAGGGAAGAAAAAAAAGAAGAGGAACCTAAAATAGCTAGGGTCCCTAGTGATCTAATATTTGTGTTTATAATGAGCCAAATAAGGGTATTGGGTCTGAAAATGACCTCTATAAGCTTTGAATCTATTGGGCTGAATGTGGCATCCATGGGCCTTAATTCTAGTGGGCTGAATATGTCCCCTATAGGCCTCATCTCTATTGGGATGAATGTAACCTATATGACCTTGTATCTATTGGCCTTTTTTTTTTTTTTTACCTTCTCTACATGAAGATTGGTGAGCAACCTCAGATAATAATGATGGTTTATGTAGCATGTAGGCAGGATGAACATTGGATGGATTAACATGCCATAACATTCATGATTTCATGGCTTGATTGAGCAAATTCAGAGGAATATGTTGAGGCTGAGGCAAAGCTACATATATACGAAAAAAACTTTGCAAGTAGATGTTAGTCGGTTTCACCATTTTGTAGCAAGGACAAGAAAGACTATTGGAATGATCAGATCTTGTTAGGTGGTGAGGCTAAATTACACCATTATCAGAGGTTATTAAGAGCATGAATATGCATTTGCTACCGTATAAGAGAAACAGGTGCAAGCAATTTATTGATGAAGTAACCTTATATTAATACAAATAGTAATTTAATAAAGAAGATAGGAGAAGTGGAAACAACAACAGAGAAGAGGGTAGGTGTGCAGATGTTAGGCCAATTGAGTGGCAGATACCACCAGCTGAAAACACACGATAGAAAATTACAATGCTTGTTAACACAAAAGGTTTGCGATTACCCTCGTAGATGCTGCTTACACTACCTGCTCATTGCCCTTTTGGTGAAAGATTTTGGGAGACCAAAACCATTTGTTCCTCTTATACCAAAATTCCCTACTCACTTAACCCAAAACCTTGTAAACTTGTCGAATCACCATACTTGTGAAAATTGGTCACTGCAAGCTCTCAAGCCCGGTTGTGGCACTTCATGACTTAGACGTTGGCTCTAACCTTGATGACAACTTTGTTGATCAATAGAGAATCCTGTATTGCGATTATATTTCTCAC
The DNA here is from genome assembly GCA_025762735.1 of Platanus orientalis. NCBI lineage: Eukaryota > Viridiplantae > Streptophyta > Magnoliopsida > Proteales > Platanaceae > Platanus > Platanus orientalis. Next base: position 7,605 of record JAOXJP010125944.1, on the reverse strand, counting down.
ACCACGACTAGACTCCGTCATGCCTCTTAGGATGCATCGCGACAGATAATGGGATCTCATCTCTCTCCTTATGAAAAGGGATAGGAGTGAGTGGGTTAATGAGAAGGGTTAGAAATCCTGAGTGAGAGGATTATTGAGAGCAGAAGAGAGGGTTCTAGAGAGAATAAAAAGAGAGAAGAAAAGAGGAAGACATGTGCTTGTTGTGGGTGACTAACAGAAGAGCTCTGAGGATTAAGAAAGTGTTTAAGCCCTCCCTTAGCCATGCAACTCCTCTTCCTACTTCTCTTCGTCTCTCATCACTTCAAGATTCAAGAACTCTACCCACTTCCTTGAGAAGAAGTCAACTGAAGTTTTGAATCCTAGCTCTCTTGGACAATCACTCTCCTTTAAGAGAAATTGCCCTGTTCTTGAGCAACATCCTCTTGAGATTGGGATTATCTTTGAGAGAAATACCACAATCTCTTGAGTGAGGAAACTCTCTACTGAAATCCATTTCATAGAGATGTTATGCTGTTGAAAATTTGATAGAACCTAATGTTCAACAAATCTTATCCTAACAGACCTCAGGCTTTAAGTAATGGCAAGGTTCATTTGTCTCTACCAAAGAGTCTGACTCCATTGAAAGACAAGGGTTATAACGGAGCGAGATTATATCCCGGAGGTAGCTTGGCCACAATCCCTTTCATAATCATTGGGAGGCCTCAGCTATCTTCAAGAAACGTCAAAATGAAACATTCTCTATCTCAAATGAATCGGTTAATAAAATACTAAGGTTGAAGAAAACAAGTAATTTTGTGGCTTGCTTTCGCTATTAAATAGGTGCACTTGATTGATCAAGTACTGTGATGAACAGTGCATCACGAGTAATCAAGCATAATGATCAACCATTCATCGTGAGTGATTAAATTTTGTAATTGTGTACCACGATCCATCTAGCATTGTAATCTAACAAGCACCACAACCCATCCAGCATCATGATCAACACACACTGTAAGCAATACAACATTACGATCTACCTTGCATTACGATTGATCCTACACCACGATCAACCAAGCATTGTGAGTGATCCAGCATTGTGATTAACCAAGCACCTCCATTGAACCATGTACCATGACTACTCATCTTCCTTGTGATATTGACTTCCCATTCCACTCCAAAAATTAACAATTTGAATATATGTCTACTCCCTTGGGCCAACCTAGGACTTTACACTTTGAATCCACCCGATTTAATGGAGAGAACTTTGAAAGAGGGGAAGAGAAGATGGAGTACTCATTGAGACAATTGAGTATGAGGTAACACTAGAAGAAATTGATGTTGCCCTCAAGGACAACACTAACTGGATGGTAGTTAATTACAAGTACCATCATCACATTCTGGAGACTCTCTCTGACAACCTCTTCAACCAATTTGAGAAGAAGACCAAGATCGTAAAAGAGTAGTGGGAAGTTGTGGTCATTATGTATAAAGGTGAAATAGTAGGGAGCAAGAAGTTCCATGTACAGAACTAGGGCGAATACAAGATGGTGGATGGAAAGTTTATAATGGAACAAGCAAAGGAGTTCAAAATATTGTTGATGCAATCACTTATGTGGGGATGTCTCTTAACCCTATTTTCCACATCAACCTGTTGATTTTCAAATTGCCTCCATCTTGGGAAGGTTATAAGAAAAAACTTATGCATGAAAGGGATGATATACCACTTGACATTCTCATGCACCACTTATAAGTGGAAGAAATGATAAGAAACAAGGAAAAGAAAATAGAGCCCACTAAGAAGGCTCATGTGGTGGAAGAAATAAATAAGAGCTGATACTCTCACAAGAAGAGATAATTCAAGAAGTCCAACAAGGGTAAGAAGAAGCCTTTTAAAAGAACAAGAACCAAGATGAACTGCTATGTTTGTGGAAAGCCAGGTCACCTAGCTAGAGCCTACTGCCACAGGAAAGATGGCAATGATCATTACATCAATAGAAAGAATGGGGGAAAGCGAAGAGTCCAGGATGACGACTTTGCCATAGTTTTCATAGAGACCAATATGGCAGGATATGAGACTGATTATTGGATCAACACCTATGCCACTACGCACATATGTAGAAATAAAACCATCTTCACTACCTATCAACTAGTGATGAAAGGTATGAACATGTTTATGGGGAACTCTTCATCCTCTAAGGTCATCAGGAAAGGCATAATGGACCTGTGTTTTACCTCTGGGAAGACCGTCACTCTTAGAAAAGTCCTTCATGTCCTTGACATTAGGAAGAACCTCGTCTTTGGATCTCTTCTAAGAAAGCATGGCTTTAAGTTGATGTTTGAATCAAATAAGTTTGTACTCACCAAGAATCGTATATTTGTAGGAAAAGGGTTTTCCACCTCTTGGATGTTCAAATTGAATGTTGTTAATGAAATACCTTTTACTTTTACTTGATTAAGTCTTGTGAATTGTGGCATGGTAGATTAGGTCATGTTCATTATAATAAGGTCAAGAACATGGCTAATTTGAGACTCATTAACAATCTCGCTAATACAAATAATAAGAAATGCATTGTATGTAGCAAATGCAAAGTCACACGCACATCATTTAAAAGTCTACAGAGATCTCTAAACGTGATACACCTAATACACACCAACATCTGCAAGATAATAGACACACTCTTTAAAGGAGAAAAAAGATACTTCATAACCTTCATCAATAATGCATCAAAATACACCTATGTATACCCACTGAGAACTAAAGATGAAGTGTTTGAGAAATTCAAATCTTACAAAGTTGAAGTTGAAAATCTCCTCAACTTGAAAATCAAAGTCTTGAGATCTGACAGAGGAGGCGAATTCATGGACTCATAATTCATTAAATTCCATGAAGATTGTGGAATCCATAGAGAACATCAGCACCTTACACTCCGTAACAAAATGGGATTGCTAAAAGTAATAACCGCACCTTGACCGATATAGTTAATACTATGCTGATAAACTTTGGATCGTGCCTGAATCTATGGGGCAAAGCATTGATGGCTTTCTGCCACATATTGAACTGAGTTCCTCAAAAGAAAATAGAGACTACTCCATATAAGACACAAAAAGGAAGGATACCTAATTTGAGCTACTTTAGAACTTTGGGATGTTTAGTTCAAGTAAAATTACCGCATAAACACACCTCTAAGGTAGGACCACGAGGAACCAATTATACTTTCATTAGATATCCCATGACAAGTAAGGCCTATAGATTTTTGAGTCTGGAGACTCTTAGTCCACATATCATTGTTGAATCCAACAATGTTAAGTTCTTTGAGAATATATTTTCATTCAAGAAAACCTCTGAAATAGTGGGGGCAGATACATCAAATTCAAAGAAAAGAAGCAGAACTACTGAAACAACTTAGCCTACACCTTGAAAGAGCATAAGAAAGAGGAAAAAAAGGACTTTGGTCTTGACTTCTCTGTATGTGTTCTTGAAGGAGACCCACTATCCTATGATGAGGCCATGAGATCGCACAATTCAATCTTTTGGAAGGAAGCAACTGAAGATGAAATGTATTCCATAATATCAAATAACACATAGAGTCTAGTAGATCTCCCACAAGGGTGCAAACCAATTAGTTGCAAGTGGATATTTAGGAAGAAGATTAAACCTAATAGAATAGTTGAGAAATATAAGGCCGTCTCATGGCCAAAGGGTTTAAAGAGAAGAAAGACTTCGACTACTTTGATACCTATGTCCTAGTTTCAAGTATCTTAACCATCAGGTTGCTCCTGGCCATGCCCTTTATAAAGAACTTGGTCATACATCAGATGTATGTAAAGACTATCTTCTTGAACTGTCAACTGGAAGAAGAAATCTATACGGATTAACCAGAAGGATTTGTAATGCCTAAACAAAAAAAGAAAGTGTGCAAGTTGATAAGATCCTTATTTGGATTAAAGCAAGCTCCTAAACAGTGGCATGACAAGTTCAAATACACTCTCATCGGTAATGGATTTACCTCAAATGAAGGGGATATGTACATTTACTCCAAGATTAGTGGAGAGTTATATGTGATCATCAGTTTATACGTGGATGACATGCTCATCTTCAGAACTGATGTATATTGTGTTAAGGATACATAGAGGTTCTTTTCATCGGTGTTTAACATAAAGGACTGGGGGGTTGCTGAAGTGATTCCTGAAATCAAGATCATCAGAGATGATAATGGTATTGTGATCTCATAATCTAGTTACATTGAAAAGGTTCTCAAGAAGTTTGAAATTCTTGAATCTAATCCAACACCTACCCTAATGAATCCCAATCTTAAGTTGATGAACAACACATGGAATTGTGTATCTCAATATAGATACTCATAGATAATCAGCTGCTTAATGTACGCCATGTGCTGTACTCGACCAGACATCACCTTTGCAATAGGGATGTTGAATAGATACACGAGTAACCCAGATAGTATGCATTGAAATGTATTGTATATAGTTCTACGGTATTTGAAAGAAACCATGAACAATGGAATTCATTATGGCATATATCCCACTATTGTCGAAGGACACAGTGATTCTACTTGGAACTCAAATTTGGACGATTCCAAATTAGTGACTACTTGAATTTACACATTAGTGGGATGTGCAATTTCTTAGAAATCCACAATACAAATGTACTTGACTCCTTCCATGGAGTCGGAGCTTGTTGCCCTATCATTGGCAGAAGAAGAAGTAAAGTGGTTGAAAAATGTATTGATAGACATACAACATAGGACAAGCCTGTGTTGGAAATAACCATTTACTATGACAATCAAGCTACCATATTTAAAGCATATAACAAAAAAATACAATGCAAGATCTAAGACCATATGCCTGAAGCACAATCATGTAACGGGTGTTATCACTGACGGCATTGTGGTTGTGTACTATGTAAAGTCCAAAGAGAACTTGGCAAACCCACTATTGTAAGGCTTTAGAAAGGAGTTAACCTCCATTACATTAAAGGGAATGTGACTGATAAGCCTTTAAGGTGTAATAGACAAAAAACCCGACCTAAGTGCTCAAGGTTCAATGGGAAACCAACCTGGCTATACATTAGGTTCAATGGTAAACAAGTCTAATGCTACCTAATTATAAGCACAATGTCAACCAATGAAATATGTCCCCTCCTACGGTGATCCTACAAATGTGATTCTTGTAGATTATATGCATGTAATTCTTATAGAAAGTATTTATATTAGATATTTTGTGTTGTTAATGTCCATTCCAAAACTTGTATGTACATGTAGCATGATCCTGTAGTAGGAACTTGCATGTACATGTAGTAGGACTTTGTATGTAATTTATATATTCTTGTAAGTCCAAGACTATGTCCGTTCAAACTTTAAAAAGATGAGCTTAAAAGCTGGGATGACCACAAGCTTCAGAGACTCAAGCATGTATTGAAAAACTTTAAGTTTCAAAAACTAGTTGCCTAAAGGTAAATCCAAAGGTTAAGATTGGCATATAGGGATTTGGGAATGAATCATAAGTTAAATAACACTTAAATGATGTGTTAAGCAAAGATCCAAATCCAAGAATCAATACCTATAGCATGGACCACGAAAAAGAATAAGAAAAATAATCACAAAATGCTAAAAACAGGGCAATGACCGGTCATAAGGCAATCATCAGTCATTGGTCTAGAAATGACCTGTCATTGTGGGAAATTTGGTTTTCCAAATTTGCAAGTTATATCTAAAGGCTAGTGTTTTTACCATTTTTTTATAGCTGTTGGAGGATTTTTTTGATGAGGATTTCCATTATAAATAGAGATAAAATCCCAAGGATTAAAGAAATGAAAAATCTATGAAAATGCAAGGTAAAACTATTTTGTGAAAATCAAGCTACGTATGTTTTCATAGTAACATATTTGTGAGTGTGTGACCTTGGAGAGCTATATAAGTCAAATTTAATATTCCAAGGTATTGTAAAAGCTTCTTGCACTCTAAGTTACAACCATTTGAAGCAAAGTGCATGCACTATAGTGATACAAGCCTATAAAGAGGCAATTCGACAATAAAGGAGTTCCTACACTCATTCTATAAAGTAGTCTTTGCCAGAATCACCAAATGTGGATTCTTGTGAAGCATTTGCTGAAATCAAGTGTGGTTGATTGTTCATTAGAGACACTGGACTGGAGTGTGCCCACCAGAGACACTAGGAGAACATCTACAAGGAGGAGGATTTCATGGATACTTGTAGGTAAATTTCAGGTTTTTATGTTTGTTTCTGTAATAGTTTTTAGAACTATTAATAAAAATATAAAGACTCGGGGGTGAGCCGGTTGAGAGTGGATGTAGGCCCAGAGTGCCAAACCACTATAAAAAATTGTGTTGTGGTGCTTGTTTTATTTTATCTTGTTTGTTCTTTTAAGCAAACTCCAAAGTTGAACTAGTAACCTTGCTCCCACTTTGGTAAAGGAAACTATCATAATGATGGAGCCCTGTGGTATACTAGCATTTGTTTACTAATTAATTTAAGTTATTCAATTGTATTGCGACTTAAATAAATTAGAGAGGACTTAATTTTGATTTACTTTCCATTATTCCATTGCATTCTAAGTTGAACTCTAAGTAAATTAAATAAGGATCGAATGGTTAAAGAAATTTAAATGAGTAGTGTGATCCTATGCACCCCCTCTAGAATCTTCGGATCACATTTCGGAATTTCAATTAGTATTAGAGCAAGGTTGCTCTAATTGGGTTTAACCACCTGAGCATAAAGGTTAGTGAATTTCAAAATGGTTGAGGGGTGTGCCACAAACCGACATCCATATTTTGATAGCATGGACTACACTTATTGGAAGGCTTGAATGATCATATACCTTAGATCCATATAATTTAGGGTTTAGACCTCCTTTGAAATTGAATATACTAGACCTGAGGATAAACTTGAGAATGACTGGGATACTGCGGAAAAGATTGCATATATCACCAATGACAAGGCGCTAAATGCAATCGTTTGTGCAGTGAGTCAAGATGAATTTAGGAGAATTTTAGAACTCCAAACTTCTAAGGAAACATGAGACCTTCTTGAAGTTACCCATGAGGAAACAAACATAGTGAAACAATCAAAGTTTCAGATGCTCAAAGAGGATGATGAGCAATTCATCGACTACCATATGAGACTCCTAGACATCGTTAACTCGATGAGAGGACTTAAAGAAGAGATTAAAGACCTAAAAATAATTAGAAAAATACTTAAGTCTTGACTCGAAAGGTTTTACCCCAAGGTTACAGCCATAAAAGAATGTTAGGATCTAGAAAAAATGAAATTTGAGGAATTATTGGGTCTATACAAACATTTGAATTGAAACTCATACCTACTAGAAGAAATATCACTCTTAAAACTAGAAAAGAAAAATCAAACAAAGAGATCTCTACTGATGAGGAAGATGAGCCAAATTCTGGTGAGGATATGGTTTCTTTAAGTAAAAAATTTTCTATTCAGAAAATTCATTGAGACGCAAAAGAAATTTTCTTTAAACAAAAAGAAAATAAATAAAACATTTAGAAAAAAGGGAGAAAATTATACAAGAAATCCAATGCTATGAATGCAAAGGATTTGGGCACATGGATAGAGATTGTGCTACTA
>JAOXJP010125933.1:0-13730 GCA_025762735.1 Platanus orientalis | reverse complement strand
GGTTCACATAATGTGTACACACACATACAACACTACATCTGGAAAAATACTTCCACCCGGATTCGAACTCATGGCCAAACCTGCTCTGATACCATCTTAAATTAAGCAATTAACCGTCTCTCCTAAAAGCCTAAGGTGATAGGAGAGGGATGAGCTAATATGCTTAATATATTTTGACACTCCCCCTCAAGAGGAACACTCCTCTTAAATTAAGCAATTAACCATCTCTCCTAAAACCCTAAGGTGATAAGAGAGGGATGAGCTAATATACTTAATATATTTTAACACACCCCCTTAGGAGGAACACTTCTGGACAATGAACACAGGGGAAATAGATACAAGGCCTGGGAGAATATTTGCGTCAACGAGGGGATTTGAACTCGCAACCTAAAACCTGCTCTGATACCATGTTGACAGTAAATTAACCAACTCTTCTAAAACCTTAAGGTGTTAGGAGATACAAAAATTAATATACTTCAATAGATCTTACCCAATTTAACCCATTAAAAAGATGTCTAGGGACACAAGGATAGTATTTTATGGGGGAAGATTCGTGTTGGCATATATAATGGTCCAATCTTTCCTTCTTTCCTTTATTTCTTTGTTAGTTTCCTTCTCTTTCTCTCTCTCTCTCTCTCTCTCTCTCTCTCTCTCTCTCTCTTCTATACATAGATCTAATTAAGTTTGATCATCTTGTTGGTGTATATGAGTGTGCATGGGCACAATATGTATCGGTATTTGAGTACATTGTACATGAGTGGTATACCTGTAAATACTCAATGCAATGTCATTAGTATCATTTTTAGTAATACATTCATACATATAAGAGAAGATATTCTCTATACAAATAACCTCAATTTCTCTTCTCTTCTTCTTCTTTGGCGATCTACAATTGAGTGATTCCTAAAAAGTACATGAAAAGAAGGAAACAAAGAAGGAAGGGAAAGCTTCTAAAGCGAAGGAAGTCATGGTGATTACCACCAAGCCTATCAAGATTTCTAGTTAGGAGGATACAAAGGCCAATTTGATTGATGGTTGTTTTCTTCAAATGATGAACATGGATTGATAATTTTTCCCCTAGGAACCATCCAAAACAAGTTTCATGAAATTCCATGCTGACTTGAGAGTTTTATGTCATTTTTCTGAGGTACCATTGACGCCAAGCCCTATTACATGGGTTTTCTTATTTGAAACTTGTGTGTGGACTGTCTTATTATTCTTTCTTCGTAATGCTACCATTTCTAAGTGCTTTCTATATGTCTGACTCATGTCGTAACATGTGGAGGTCGTGTTTCTGCTATTTTTCCTAGACTGTAAGGTGTAGCCTATGATGTTTTAAATTGTTAAGCACTTACTGAAGCTATGTTGCCTCTTGTGTCTGTTGTGAAGTCCCTCTGTTATCTTTTTTCTCTTAGATTGTTGGTGTTTGGCTTTGTTTTTGGGGCTGCTATAGTGTATGCTGCCTACTGGTTTATTGTGTTGCTCTCATATTACTCTCTATTGTCGTTTTTTGGGGCCTTAATTATCGTGACCCACTATTTTTTAGGTCTTTCTCTCTTGTCTGGTCCTGTGTTGGTACTTTGCTTGTGTGCCCTTACTCCTTGGTGGTTGTGTACTCTTATGCTCATGTGCAGTGATATTTGGCTGTGGGCTGGTGTTTCTATCACTTCATAGTGGTATCTTGTGGTTGTGACAACAAATTTGATGTTTTTCTTCAAGATGCATCTTCAGCTAGATCATGCTTCTTAAGCCATGGGTCTAAACTATTCTTGCACTGTGTAGTCCTGTGTTTCTTGTTTAATTGATGCATTAGTTTGAGGCCAACAGTATATTTGGCTTGTATTGAGCATTGATATTGAGCTTGTGTTGGGTTATGCTGGTAGTCATATGTTTGGTATAATTCTTAGGGCTGCTAGGTGCTTTCCGTAGTGTGGTTTTATGCCTTTGTATTGCAAAGAATTGGACTCTTGTTGATATTGGCTATAGTGCATTATGTGGTGATTTGACCTGTGGTTTGTATTTGGTCTCTAGTTAACGAACAGTTTCCACCTGATCCTATCTCGTTTATGTGTTCTGGTGCTTCAGTATCTTCTCATAGCTTCTTGCTTTGTCATCCCTGGATTATTGATTCTAGGGCATCTCATCATATAACTGGTATGCCTAGCCTTTTTTCTTCTTATTAATGTTGCCTCTGGTAGAGACAAGATACGTATTGCCGATAGTTCATTGTTTTCTATAGTTGGTATTGGTTGCTTTCCTCTTAAATCCTCCTTATCCTTGTCCTCTGTATTTCATGTTCCCAATTTTCAATTGAATCTTGTTTCTATTAGTCATATTACCAAAGCTTTGAATTGCAGTGTTTCTTTTTTTCCTTCCTATTGTATTTTCCAGGACTTAGAGACAAGGAGGACAATTGGTCGAGGCCATGAATTCTCTCCTCAGTTCCCCGGATCGTGGAACATACAATCTGCCCCCCTTGGTATATAGGAGCCCGTCCTTGGTCCAAAATCTGCATGTCTTGCCACTCTCCACTAATGGCCATAACACTTTGGCTTGGGGATTTGTCTTGAGTCCCTCTCGGACATGGTCTAGAAAGGTGCTCTTCAGTTGTGAAACACTTTGTTGTCCTTGTTATGTCAATGCCACGAGTTTAGCCTTGCGGCTTAGGGCATCTACAACTATGTTGGTTCGTCCTGACTTATACTTAAGTGCCAAGTCAAACTTTGATAACAATTCTTGTCAATGAACCTGCTTTAAGGTCAGCTTCTTCTAAGTCATGAAGTGGGACACTACTACATTGTCTGTCTTCACAATGAATCTAGACCCAAGCAAGTAATGTCCCTATACTCTCAAGCAATGTACCATAACTAGCAACTCCTTCTCTTGGGCTATATAGGGCCTTTCTGTCTCAGATAACTTCCTACTCTCAAAAGCCATGAGGTGATTATCCTACATCAACACACCTCCAAGAGCATAGTCAGAAGCATTAGTTTAAACTTTAAAAGGTTTAGTTAAGTCGGGTAGTGCTAGTACTGGGTTAGAGGCCACAACAAGCTTCAGTCCTTCGAATGCTTGGTGACAAGTGGCTGACCATGCGCATGATCGGTCTTTCTTTAACAAGTCAGTAAGTGGTGCAGCCTTCCCTGAGTACCTCATAATGAAACGACGATAGTAGTTGGCTAGTCCCAAGAACGATCGCAACTCACTTGCATTAGTCAGCGACTTCCACTCTTGGATGGTCCTGACCTTCTACATATCCATTTTTACTTATCCCTTACCAACAACATGGCCGAGGAACCCATGTTCTCTTGTGCAAATGAGCATTTTTATTTCTTTACATATAGATGGTTTTTTCTTAATATGTTGAAGACAATGCGAAGGTGCTCTACATGCTTCTCCAAGGTCAAACTATATACAACAATGTCATCAAGGTACACCACTACAAACTTGTTAAGGCGGTCATGAAATATCTCATTCATCAGGGTGCAAAATGTGGTTGGTGCATTGGTCAGTCCAAAGACATGACAAGGAATTCAAACGCGCCATATCTCATGATGCAGGTGGTCTTTGGCTCGTCAACTTCCACGATGCAAACCTGATAGTATCTTGATCTCAAGTCCAACATTAAGAAGTATTTGACCCCTCCAAGCTGGTCAAACAGGTTGACAATCAAAGGAATTGGGTAAGTGTTTTTCATTGCCACCTTGTTTAAAGCCTGGTAGTCTACACATAGTCTCAGGCTCCCATCAGGCTTTTCTTGAAATAGCATAAACACCCCATAAGGTGCCTTAGAGGGTCACACGAAGCCCGCTTCTAGCAACCCATCTAACTATTTCTGAAGCTCAGCTAACTCCGGAGGAGCCATATGGTAAGGGGCCTTGGCAGGTGCCTTCGCCCTAGGGATGATCTCTATTTAATGGTCAATAGCTCATCATGGGGGTAAATTCTTCGGGAGTTCCTTGGGCATTATGTCCTTGAACTCATCTAAAACCTTGCACACTACCTTAGGCATAAGGTCTTGGGTTGGCTCCTTGGTCTATACCTTTAATGCCACCAAGTAGGTCATTTCCCCCTTCCTCAAACCCTTCTTCAACTATAGGGCTGAGATCAACTTCTCGTCGTCTCTCTTGGAAATAGCAGGGATCACGTATGTAGTCTCCCCAAACATGCAAAGGGACTGCAAGTAAGACATGGGCATGGCCTTATTGTCTTATAGGAACTCTATCCCCAAGATCACTTGAAAATCATCCATCGAGATTGCCATTAGATTGGTCTTCCCTGTCCATGTTCCCAACTCAATAGGGATTGATTTAGCTGTGTCATATACTGGGTGGGCTGCCGAGTTGACAACCTTAATGCGGCTTGTGTCTTTCTATAACTTCAAACCTAGTCGTCTTGCTTCAGACTCAGTGACAAAGTTATGGTTCACTCCCTCGTTAATCATGGCCCGGGTGTCCTTCCCATTTATCTTTACCTCGACAAACATGAGACCCCTAGATGCGGTCTTCTTGTCATCTACTTGGCCCTTTAGGGCATACAACAGTCGGAGAGCTCCTATCCTTGGTTCCTCTCCTTTCTGCTCTTCCCCTGAGGCCTCACCTGGTGTTAGGTTTGTTTGGAAATCATTGAGGGTATGCTTCTGTGGGCAATTGGACACTTAGTGTGGCCCTCCACATAGGAAACACCTAATGATCTTGGGGCCAATTGAGGCTGACATCGGGCCACTAGATGACGAAGAGTCTTTGTTGTTGGACTTCCCACCCCCTATGCCCCTGCTCTTATTGGTGGCTTTGGTAGACTTGTTACCCCCATGGATAGACATTTTCTTCTTGTCAAGGGCATTAGTGCTATAGTCATTCAGTCGTGCAGCCGTAGCCGGTGCAGAAGCTCAAGTCTTGCATCCACTAGCACTGCAACTCTGTCTATGCCTAAGGCTTGAGGCCTTCTAGGAAGTAAAACAACTTGTCCTTCTCAGGCATGTCATAGATGTTAAGCATGAGGGTTGAGAACTGCTTGACATATTCTGATACCATGCCAGTGTGTTGCAACCAAGGTTCAAAATGTCGGTGTCGATGGAAATATCGGTTAGGCCAAAATAAGACATATATCGGAAATGTCAGAAATATCGAAGAGAAATATTGCAAAAATTGTGGAAACTTAAGAAGCATATTCTAATCTAACTACATATACACAAGGAAACAAATAGATTCATTAGGAATAATAGCTTATTTTAGTACACTTGCATTTTAATATTCTTTAAAAATACACATGCATACATAATGGTCGACAAACATATTATAATCTAACCGTATAAGCATTGGGAATAAGTAGATTCTCTTCATTTTCTTCTTTGTTATCTTTAACTTATTCATCTCCCTCTTACTTTCTTTGAAATTTATTGTTTTTCATATAATTTTTATCATAACACAATGTCGATATTAGGTAATAATACATTGTGAAAAGGGGAATATTCACTCAACACACTGACATCATACATCATGCTGACCTTAAAATGAATTTTTATTATATACTTAATGTTTCGTGTCGGTATAGGAATATATTGTGTCGGTCTTGGTAGACATGGACATATGTCGGAAGATATTTAAGATATTTTGAGATATTTGATACCATGGTTGCAACCGACGTAGGTTCTTATGAGCTATGTACTCCACATTCTCTGGGAGAAACTGGTTCTTGAGCTCTCTCTTCATGTCCTCCCATGTATCAATTGTGCACCGTCTATTCTAAATGTCATCATATCTAGTGCGCCATCACAACTTGGCATCACTTAATAGATACATGGTGGCCATCGAAACCTTGGTCTCTTCCTAGTCAAGCTTAACTGCACGGAAGTATTGTTCCATGTCAAAGAAAAAGTTCTCTAGCTCTTTGGCCTTTGGCATCACGTGCACCTCCATAAGCTCTAGGTTCAGGAACTCGAAATCTAGTTGAGGCCTCAATCTCACCCATGTTCCTTGTGCCAACGACTTTTATAAGAAAGTTGACACGGGCACTCAAATCCTTCATTTGAGTCCGAAGGGCTTCCACAGTGCCTCGCATGTCCTCATCGAGCACCTCGACCACTCCCACAAGTTGATATTGTCCATCCTGTAAGACATCCACCCATTGACTCAACTAATCTAGCCTAGCGAGTGCTTCATTTGTGTGCTTCACCCATGCATCTAGCGCATCCAATCACTCATTTGTGATAGCATTTTTAACCATGTCATCTTGTCCTACTAAAGCCTAGCTCTGATACCAATTGTCATGGGCAGCCTTAGTTCAACACCCCATTACGGCACTTGTGTTGCCCCCATAACATAAGTCAACTTATGTCAAACTAGCCACACCAATCAATACTATGCTAAGTAAGCAATACTATGCTAAGCAAGCATTGACAAAAACAAAACAAGGAAAGACAAGTCAAGCACATACACAATAGGAAGGAAATGAGCTATTGCATTGCATCAACAGAAAAGCATTACAACCCTAGAGATAAAGGGGATCACCAGGGATAGTGTGTAGCAACACCGAGCCACGTCAACCAATGGGGCAAGGCTCTGAGGCTACACTCCTTAAAGACCTATCACTCCCCTACAAGGTGGATGTTAAGCCCTTCTGGTGTTGCCATAAGGGAATATCTAGTCCCCTAGAAAATTATACTGGACTATTTACAATAATGCCATGAGGCCATATTTACAATAATACAACTAGGCAACAAAAGACCAAAAGACTAAGGCTATGCTTGGTTGCAAGTAGAATAAAAGAAAGTGAAGTTAATTGTAACAAACAATGTAAAGTGAAGTAAAATAAAGTAAAGTGAAATAGAGTGAAATTTTGTTTTCCAAATGTTGTTTGGTTGATTTAGATTACAGTAAGATAATACTATTTGGTTGTTAAGAAAGTATTTAGAAAATCCAATGCAAATTTTATGTGTGACTACACATGTGTACATCACAGTCCTAACTTGATAATTTCATGTTGGGTTTGTGTCAGGTTCATGGATTATGTGGTAATTCGCATTGGCAAGTCAGATTCATGTCCTATCAAGTTAATGGCATACAACTATATGGGTCAACTGGAACCTAATCCATTTATTAATCGTGTCTAAATGGGTTAACCCACTTTGACCTGAAACACGTTTACAGTCAATCCTAACCCACTTATTTCGTATTGGGTTCGTGTTGCATTCACAGGTCGTGTCAAACATTGCCACTACTATGTTTTATGATACCTGTGTTCTTATCTCTTCTTCCTCACATGATTAACCACCAAAATCCACAAGGGGGAAAAGTATTTCAAAATTACAATGTAAAAGGCAACATTCTTCAATCCACAATTAGTTTTGAAGATCCTTAATAAGTTTGAGCCAAGCTTGAGCCAAACCCAAGTCTCATGATGTTTACAGCCTTATAGTGATCCAAAGAGCTGCCTGATCAAATTATCCACCTTTCTCATGACCGTGTAAAGGCATTGGAATAGTCATCCGACCCAGACTGAGTTTCAAAGTGTAAGATCTCTGGGATTGATTGTAAACATGTTTCGGGTTAAAGTGGGTTGACTGGCTTTGACACGATTAATAGATGAGTTGGGTTTGTATTAACACATATAGTCGTATACCCTTATCTAGACATGACATGAACCCAACCCACCAGCAGAATTACCACCCTTAGTTGTACACCCTTAACCCGACACAAACCTGACCCGCCAATAGAATTACCACCCTTAGTTGCATACCCTTAGCTCAACATGAACCCGATCCTCCATAAAGAAGATTTACTGTAGTGAGATTGAAGCACCAGGGGCGTTGGTGACACGTGGATATAAAAAGTGAAAAACACCCAGCAGTGATTCATTTTTTGTGATGGTGCACTTTTTCTACCCACGTGTCACCTGGCACCATGGTGCTTCATTCTCACTACAGTGAAAGGGCTACAGGAAATCCGCTTTAGATCTTCCAACATGAATTAACAATGAAGCTTTGCCCCTAACATTTTATTTATTCTTACCCAACCTAGACCCAGGAGCAACATCAAGTCATCAACTGACAAGGTTTACAATGAAAGATGGCTTAAGGACTTAGAAGACATTTACTATTGTCTACCTCAGGTTAAAGACATCTGGATGATTTTTTTTTTACTATATTTTTTAAACAAAAGAACTCCTTCATTGTCTGTGGGTCGAAGAAGAAGAGTTCAACTGCTGAACTGAACTACCCAGTTTCTACAAAAAGGGGCACGTGGTTTATCAGTTTAGAAGAAAGAACCAATAAACCTAGTTTCAACAAAATGGGCATCAGTTTAAAAGGTGGGATTTCTTCCTTGACTGTGTACATGACCGACTCTCTCTAACTCTCTCTCTCTCTTCTATTTCTTGATTTTCTTTGTGTCCGTATCTCAACTCTTGATTTTTTTTATCATTGGCATTTCTTTTTTATTCTTTTTTTTTTTTTTTTGCTTAGAGTTGTGAAGAGAAACCGAGGAAGGGAGATACACCGTTTTTGCTTTAAAGCGTGATGAATCTTGAAGATGAGTGTTTAAGAATATTTTATATTTGATTTTGTTTTCTTGGGTTTCCATATTTGTGTTCTGGTTTCTCCTCTTTCAAATAGCATGATTTCAAAGGTGCTCGAACAAGATGGGAGGATGAGATCTCAATGGAAATCTGTAATAAAATATACCAGCTAAGAGCTAAGCTACGAAGACAAACCGTAAACAGGATTTCATCACGAGACTGTTGAAGACAAGCGTGGAAAGGGCGACTTACAATTAAGGGTGAAGATGATCTCACACCGTGTTGGGCTTGAGTGATAAAGACTAACATCACGAGCAAAGTTTTTCTTCAGCGCCACGGCTATATTCCCATTTTCCTAATGGGGCCCTTCTCCATCAACAAAATCCAAACGATTTGGTCGGATCTTGTCTTAGGTATAAAAATCATGAAGGAAATGCTTCGAAAAAAGCGGAGCTAATCCTAACCACTTTTCTAAGACAACCAAATAGGAGTCCCTTTGGAAAATTGAATGGTTTTCCCAACTTCATTTCACTTTCCCATATTTTTACTTGCAACCAAGCATAGCCTAAGTGTCACAGGACATGGTCATGCGAATAGCATTGGACAAAATGGCCATGACAGCATGGCCAAGGGTATTTTGATAATTTCACACCACTACTCAAATTTTCCAGAATTCGAATTTTGGGTTTTTTTTTCTTTTAATTTGTGATTCCCTAGACCATCATACATCATATTTTGTATCAGAGCTTCAGTTTTTTCAACTAGTTCTATTTAGTTGATTCCCGGGAATGATGGAGATTAAAACCAAGTTTTCCCTTCCATCTGAGAAACTCTTGTTAGTTCTAATTACTGATCAAAGTAAAGAGAACTTGATCTCTCCAAGTGTGGTAGAGGAAATTGAGCAAGATGAACAAAATTATCCATATTATGGATATTATAATGATGAATATTGCATTAAGTTCTCAACGGGAAGATACATAGATTGTGCAGCATGCAACATTTCATTGAACTGATATAGAGTGATCTTAAGGAGATCATGGATCAAGGAAAGGCATGCAATTTACAATGTGGTGACATACCTTTTGAAACTTATAATGTGGCCAATGATGTGGTCTTAAAACCCTACTACAACAGCACATTCTGAAGGAGCAGTCAAGGCCGGAAGAACCCACTCCTAAGGAAGATTCCAAGGACCATGAACCATCATATAAAGTGAAAATGTAGCATCAAGATTCTCATGAAGACAAGGTGCGGCCCAAAGAAGGGAGCCATAAGTTAATCATGTGTTTCCCTCCTTCAATGAGCATTCGATGTTGTTGGCTCAATAAGTTCCAATCTTGTGACTTTAACAAGAGTCATTTATATTGCACAAACAAATTGAAGTTCTTCAAGATGATCTTCAAGAACATCAAGATGTTGAGTTTGTCATATTAGTCAAACTTCTTCAAACTCGAGGAGTATAATATAGGAGCATATGCTGCTAAGAAATTAAAATTGGATGACCATGAGTAGTCTACACGATTTCGACTAAATATACTAGGATTTTTGTTAATCTTTAGGCCATAAGTTTTTTTTTTTATTATTATTTCCATAGTTTTAGAGGTCTTGATGTAAAAGAAAATTAAATAAATATTTAGTGTAGAAAATGAATCACAATATTTGGATTTTAGGCACTTTTATTGGGCTATGAAAATAACTTAGAATGGGGCCCATAAATACCAAATTGTGTGAACATCTTTAGAGAGAAAATCTTACTGATTTTCAAGATCATTAGGGCCACATGTGAGCTGTGCAATATCTACAAGATTTCCAAGATTTTAGAGATCTTAATAGGACTTAAAATATCTTGTTTGTTAAGCAAGTAAAGTCTCTTTAGTTATGTATTTTAATTTAGTAGGATTCTCTCTCTCTTTTTTTTTTGTTTTTTTTTTATACAAATTTTAGGAATTAACGTCCTATATTAAGAGGATTTTAATTTTATTTTACTTCATTTTAAGCCAATTTAAAGAGGCACCCACATTTGAATAAATGAGTTGAAGATGAATATTGCAAAAGAAAACACGTGTGTTGAAGTAGGTGTGGTATCCTAAGTTTTTTTCTCTCTCAACCTTTCACATGAGGTGAACATTCTACCATCTTTCTCTCTCTTCTCTCTAGTCTTCTTTCTTCTTCCCTTTTCTTTCTCATTTTTTGTTTTTTCCGGTTTCCTTCTATAAACCCAAAAAATAGCAAATTTGCGTATATAGTTTCACACCTAAATTTTTATCCAAATTTGCTAAAATTTAGAACAATGGTGCAACGTAGATCCAAGAATCACCCTATTAGAGTGCAAAATTTTATTATGCATGACCAAGGGTGCTTTAGTAATTTCACACCATTGCCCAGATTTTCTAGAATTCGAATTTTGGGCTTTCTTTCTTCTTTCAATTTATTATTCCCTAGACCATCCTACATCAATAAGATTCAAACTTGTAATGCCCATGTCATTGATACAAAATTCCTTTCCCTAAACACCCTTTCAAATATCTGAGAACCCTATATGCCATCTCTATATAATTTTGAGTAAGGGCATGCATGAACTGACTAATGACACCCACTGCATATGCAACATCAAGTCTTGGTAATGACAAGTAGATGAGGCGTCCAATAAGAGGCTACTATCTAACAACATCAATCAACCAATCACTATCATTTTCCTTGAATTTGTGATTCTGCTTAATTGGAGCCATACATGGCTTACAT
Source organism: Platanus orientalis (assembly GCA_025762735.1). Classification (NCBI taxonomy): domain Eukaryota; kingdom Viridiplantae; phylum Streptophyta; class Magnoliopsida; order Proteales; family Platanaceae; genus Platanus; species Platanus orientalis. Next base: position 2,474 of record JAOXJP010125933.1, on the reverse strand, counting down.
CCTATCATTCCAACCTCCAACAAATCCTGTACATACTTTCTTTGAAAAAGAAAGATCCCCCTCTTTGACTTAGCAATTTCAATCCCAATAAAGTACTTTAGGGTGGCTAGATCTTTAATTTCAAACTCCTTTGCTAAACTAAGTTTGACAACTTCATCATCATCATTACCTGTCATAACTATATCATCCACATAAACTATTAGTGTAGTCATTTTTTGTCCCTTATGCTTCACAAAGTATGATCAGCCTAACATTATTAATACTCCATGTTTACCATAGTAGCTATGAAACCTCTTAAACCATGCCCGAGGTGATTGTTTCATCCCATACAAGGGTTTCTTCAATCTTTAGCTTATACACTCAACATGGGCAGAAATAGCATACACACGACCTGGGTTGAGTCCCTACTATGGCACGATGCAGTATCCCAGGCCAACCATCATCAACGATCATTGTTATTCATTTAATCCACTCATCAACTAATAACACAAAACACTACTGAGATTCAAAATTAGGGTCAAAATTGTAAAATCGAACACCTAAACATGAGTTGAGATAGAGGGCGTTAAACATGCCTAACAAAAAACATCACAAATCCTTCAAATCTCCACCAAATTCAACAAAATGAATTTCTATAAACTTCAATGATTGGGGTGACCAATTACTATGTAGAAAATCACAAAAAATATATATATCATATTGAGTGTAGCATAAAAAAATAAAAATAAAAAAATAAAAACTAGATTTTCTAAGATTTTAGAAAGAAAATCCCTTTAAAATACCTTTAATTGTCAAATGCAGAATCCAATCACATAGAAATTCATGATCAATCATGCTCTCTCAAAAAATGGCATCGATTTGCACTAACCTTACCATCGGCCTACAATTTTGACGTCAACCATATGATCTCCTGACATCAACAACTGTACTTTTGGTGCAGCAACAGTTCTTCCTCTTTCTTTGGCCTTCTTAACTTGTCTTTGATACCAATTACCAAGTTAAATATCTGAGAACAATATAGAAGTGGAAAGAAGTAGAAAGAAGAAGAGAGCAAAGGGGAGAAATCGTTGAGGAGGGTTCTCCCACTCATATAGATGTTTTTATTTATGTAATAGAAATATTACTACACCATATGTATGGTATAGACATACATTATATGGACTGATACCCTATATTCTTATTACCACATAAACCCCACATACTCTAACAACAAGCATTAAGGAAACATATAGAAAACCACCTATACAATAGTGAAAGACCAACCAGGATACAAGAAAAGCAAGCAGGAAAGAGGAACATAAGAGAAAGCAGAGAAGAACAAGTTAGGCAAAGCTTCCAAAAGAGATACAAAGGATGACGCAAGGGATAAGAAGTCTCCCACCATAGACAAGAAAGCACATAAGGAAAATAGAATTAAAGCCTCCCCACCACCAACAAAGCCCCTAAACCAATGCAATCTCAAACCCCACCTACAGAGATCGCTCTCACCTACAAAATCACAATAACATCAACAGTCCCATTATAGTTACAACAAAACATCACAATGAAGATAACCCCAGCCCTTAGTTGTAAGTGTAGGTTGGGGATTTGATTGAGTATGTTAAGAGATTAGGTTTTGGTGGAAGAAGAGAAATTTGGGAAAAAGTGTGGTAATGTTACGGACACTCACTACCAAATTGTATTTTATTCCTTATACAGCTGCTATACCATACTAATACAAGGCAAGAACAAAGAAGAACAAAAAAAAAAAAACTCCCTAGTTACATGTATTTACAACTACACCCAATATACATGACCCATCTAAATTTCCAAGACACCCCTCAAGCTAGAGAATAGAGATCCCACACTCCCATCTTGCTCCCAATAGAAGAGAAATGAACACCATTCAACGCACTGTTCTTCTATCTTTACAAACAATACACAAAACTACAAATAGTCCCGAACTGGAAGTAGTCATTGATGAAATGTCTATCTACTTCCTAATGTAGCATGCATCACGTGGTTCGACAAGCAATACCCATTGTGGAGGCCCAAGCAGAAGTACAAGAATCCTTAGATATGTTGCACATGGGGTGGTACAACTTTTTTATGTCTCATATGCATGAAATAAGGCTTGTCACATGCATGAAATAAGTCCCAAGCCCAAGTACAAGAATCCTTAAGGATGTTGCACATGGAGGGTACAACATGCATGAAATTTATTGTTTTTTTAGTGATTAGTGGGGCCAACGACAGGTGGTCAACAGCCCCTAGGGAAACCACCAATGTAGTTTTTACTTAATTAATTTAGTTTAGGGAATTAGAAGTTTCTTTTTTTGGAAACTCTAATTCTTTGTTCTATAATTTTTTTAACAAGGGGGCCTACCCCTCTTTGATCGGCATGAAGTTTCAGAGAAATAAGAAATTTATTTTTTCAGTGGTCATGGACCCTTGGCTCCTCCGCTCATCTCTCTCTCTCTCTCTCTCTCTCTCTC
>JAOXJP010125922.1:0-13730 GCA_025762735.1 Platanus orientalis | reverse complement strand
GCTTAGACTAGCATGAGCCTCAACATTGCTTTCGATATTAGCAAGTTCCGATGCCAGCATTGATTGTCTAACCAAAGAGGCAAAATACATCTCTACGCCTCGCCAAAACCCATCATTGCGAACATGGGTTTCTTCATCTTCAACGAGAGCTGTCAACACTTTGTCTCATGTACTTACGAGATCAAGTGATGAGGGTGTTAAGGCTATCATTAATTCGAGCATCTCTTGGTGGATTATACATGCTAAGGCAATCTTGGAAGGGTGCCTAATGGCACTAGCAATGCTCACAATTTCATCTAGATAAGCAAAAGAGAAGCATTAGTAATGGTATACGGGATTAGATTTAGAAAGGTGAAAAGCTTACCATAACCATGGGAGAAATTTCTCTGAGTTCTTGTCTCATAGGGAGCTTTTCCTCAATAGTTGCATTGATAACAAAAGAAAATTTTAGTACATGAGGATACATAAATATGAATAGCATGGATAACATAGAAAGGGGTGGCAATGTATACCTTTCCCATGAGATTTTTCATATTGGGGATGGTCTTTGCCTATTGACTCCGCCATAATGGGATTGATAGTTAGCTCAGGAGGTTTTACGTCAACTACTACCTCCTCCCATATCAGGCTTTCTTCCTGAGCTGTCTCTGCAATTAAGTCCCTATCAACCATGTTGCTTCCCTCTTCAGTAGGTGGAACAAACAACATAATAGGGACATCATTAGTTGTGGGCTCGCTAATTCATCAATGGTTCTATCCTAAGATTTATCAGCCTGGGAAGGAAGTCCACCCCAGACATTTCTACATTAATAGAATCAGAAGGTCCACCTCCATTAGGAATCTCCTCACCAATATCTTCTACCATCTGATCACCCACTTCAGTGGTGGCTATAAGGGATTCATCAAGATTCTCGCTAATGTTTTCTAACTCATCGACCAGTGGGTTACTTTCTCTAAAACCATCAGTCCACCGTTGATCATCCTTTTTAGAGTCCTCATAATTTACTAGCTCCTCCATTTTGGACATGACCACATTGTGTAAGCTATCGGTAGAGACGTGAAGACCCATAAATGCCTTAGAATCTTGCGAGGAATTCATTTATGCTCCCTCAAAGTTCATTCCCAACACCAATTCGATTAAGTATCATTGCTCCTTGAGGGTGATAATAGGGTGGGCCTTATCTGCCTGCTTGGTCACTAAATTTGTCTCTCCTGGTGTCAGAACACTTTACTCCTTTGTTACAGTCATCTAGGGCTTGTCTTCATGAAGGGCCGATTTTTACACCTTAGGGGGTGTTGGCTCTACTGTATCTCTTGTGAGGACCTATTTGCAGAAAATCATAAGAATAAAAGAGTCAAAATGATAAATGACAAAATAAGATTATTAATAAATACACATAAGTATAACTAGACATGCTTTTTAGGTGTTGGTGAGGGAGGATTCTATTGATCCTACTCGGGGAGCGAACTAGAGGATCCTTCAACCTCTAGAACACTCGAAGAAGTCCCTTCTACAGTGACGCATGAGGACTTGTCATCCTCAACAACACATTTCCCCTTTAAAGGGACATAGGGCTCTTGTCTTACCGTTTCACATGATGCGGTTAAGGCTTGTTGAACTTAAGCCGTCGCCTATTTGTCATTGCTTGGTTTGTCGCTAAAATGAGTAGGCTGATTGGTGGCAAGAGGGCATTCAACTACAAAATGAAATGCTTCATCTTCTCCCAAACGTTTCTTTATAGTCCCATTATCAAATTTGGATGTCACAAAGGGTAAACTCTTTCCTGTAGTCACCAACTCCTTCCTAATATTTTCTATAAAACTAGGAAGAGAGTCATGAGTCATCGGGAAAATGTCCTGGCCAATGGGGATATATTCTTGAAGCTCGCATGTGATGCCAGTCACCTTTTGGAAGACATAGTCTAGGAAGTGACCTTCTAAGTCATACCCATTCATGGTAATGATGAGCTCGTGCATAATGCCCCCGCAATGCCATAAGGCTTCGAGCTCCCTCCTAATTACACTGCAAACACTGTACAACTGTCGATAAGAGGCATACTATTAAATCCTTGATGGCTCCTGTGGTCCTCTGGGTGCTCTAAGCCTAGTAGGAGCGATTTCGTGCTTTGTTTCATTCTTTAATGCTAGCTGGGTAGTAGCAAAAGTGTGAGAATGACGATTGAAAGGTTACACTAGGCCTTGTTCTTGCATCACTAGCAATATGTCAGTTATCTCTATTTCTTAAGGGTTTTACCCCCCGACACAAATTCTCTAATAGAGGGGATCTCGCATTGTCCCACTCCTGTAACCATGCATTGGAGCTCCTAAAAAGGATAACCCCCAATGTCTTCAAAATCATCCTCACAAATAGGAGGCATCTGTTTAGGCTCCCTTGTTTTATCTAGAGATGGGATGCACTAGGGTTTCCTTCCATGCAACTTACTCCTTGTGCCTCTTTTCCTCTTTAGCTTATTTAGCTCTTCTTCTCCTTCGGTGGCTAAAGGACATGACATAATCTACTCAGTATCCTCTTAGTGACCCCATGACCACTTATTGGATCGTTTAGGCCATTGAAAGGCCGATGTCTTCTTGGCTAATGTCTTATTCCTAGACTTATAGGCCATTATCATGGTACCTTGACCGTCATAAAAAATCACACGGGAGTTGTCTTTGTCTTCATTGTATCTTATAACTGAAAAAAAAATGAGTTATACCACCTCTTGGCATAACGATAGTTGAATTTGAGGTTTTCTTGCTTGGTAATTTCTTCGGGGATAACCGCGTGACTACCCGTACCTGATCATACAAAATAAAAGTAAGCTTCTTGAATTCTCTCTAAGCTAGTTGTTCTACCCATTGTTTTTACATGGGTAAGAAAAGAGACAAATCCTTGGAAATAAGAAAATTGGTGCATAAATCGGTGAGGGTTGTAGGCTTCAATATGAAAATGGTTATCCCTCCATGATAGCTCACCTCTCCGAAGAGAGCAAAAATATGCCTAAGCCTCATTTGCTAACAACCTATCATCTAATAGGGTTTGCTTCCCAAATACGTGGTCTAGGACGAGGACTAGCTTCTGAGTAAAACAAAATAAAGCAGTAGTGCAGAACACCATCTCCACTCATTGATTCTTTATAGTATTAATATATGTTATCATGCTGAGATTCTTCTCCTCTCTTTGGTATATGGAAGGAAAATGAAGCCCCAACTATACACATAAATACTAGAGGGGGAAATACACCAACTTCTCCTCGATCCGACCTTCCTGGATACCTGCTTCCATGATGTCTCATAAGCCACTATATAAGCAGCAAAGACTAGGGACCACAAGGTTCATGTGAATCATATCATTAAGATTAATAGCAACAATGAATACTTTAGGACGTATATGTTCACCCACGTTGCTCGGGAGAGCCCACTTGTTTAAAAAGGCAGCATAAACTCCGGCTAAGAATGCAGGCCCATCAAGATCAACGCTTCGCTGAATATTGTTTTTGGTCCATGGCAAAGATTTACCTCTAGCAGTCATACCCGAAGGACCTTGGAAAATGTGGTCAAGCCAGCTGCCATATGAGACGCTTACGTCATTAAACTCAAAGAATATTTGAAATAGCCTTTGACATGTTGCAGAAAGTGTCTCGAAGTACTTATTAAAGGGAATATACTCCTCCATTGGCTTCTCTCAAAAGGCAAATGGTTTAAGCCAATAAACTCCTATAGCGAGATGCCTAGCTCATCATACTAGCATAGGAAAGTATTGGTGTTAGGGCACCATCTGGAGATTGCTTCTGCTACGATCGCGTGGTTTTTGTCAAAGTTACCAATCAAATCATGCAGCGGCTCAACCATCCCAACGGCATCTATTTCCGCATGGTAGTTGTCAAGACAATGTTCAATGAGAGCTTCCCATCTACTCCCACCACTAGAAAAAAAAGAAGGTCCCTTATATAGTCGACTAACCCATTCCACCTCTCCCAAGCGAATCTTCCAAATCAAACTTCTGAGATCGCTGGTAGTGGAGTCTTTGAGAGTTTCCCCTTCTTAAATAGAGGAAAGTAATGTTTAACGGACCAAATTGTCTCAATGAGCCCGATCATCTAGGTAGCACCAACCCTTATAGACAGTTCTGATGTAGTTAGGTGGGCTCTACGTGTGATCCGTTATCAGGTCAACAAATTCTGGATCGAAAAGGCTTCAGCTATGAGCCCATTCATGAGTTTGACGAATTGGGGACAAAAATATTTTGCGGCATTCACGATCATACAAAATTGGTCCCTTGGGAGCCATTACTCTGCGAAGAAAAGAAAGATAAAGTCAGAAATTAAACATGTACATTTTAATGTCTAACAAATATTTGCACGAATGAGCACTTTGAGCACGCAAATGTGACTCATGGTCTCACATTCGCGCACACTTTTGCAACAATGAAATTTGGCAGCATTGCGCCTAATTGTGGGCAAATGACAAAAGATTTACCCATTTGTGCCCATCATCTTCACTAGCAAGGAGTGCGTGAATGAGAGGCACCTCGACCCATGAATGAATGTAGGGAGAGCCTTTCGTAACCACTCAACCTAGCTCTAAAGCGGCGAATGATTGCCGGAAACCCAATCCTTGTTGGAGACGAAGACCGGAATTCCCGGATATCCCTTGAAGGTTAATAATGCTCAAAACTGAACCAAAACTTTTAAAGTTTATCCCAAAATGGTCATATTCTCAAGGCCAAGCTACTCATCTAAATGAAATTAACTTTATAAGGCAAAAAACTCACCTAGAATAGAAAGAGGGGTTTCGGGTTCAAGCAAGGAATGGGCATCACACAAGGGGGTTTCCCATGGTCCAAAACACCTAAGAATGGTGTTGGTATGACCACTAGAGTGAAAGAAGATGCTGGATGGTTTGAAGTTAAGGATTGAATGCAAAAATTGTTAGGGTTCAAAGCTTAAAGCTCTCGATAATGGCATATTTTTTAAGATTCTCTAAATATGGACCAAGGAAGAAGAGGATTAAGTTTTTATACTTGTAGGAGTATTTTGGTCCAACCACAAGAAATGTAAAACAACCCACCTAATTGGAAAGGATAGAATAGTCCTTTCATTCGCCAGCTATAAGAGGAAGGTAATCGAAGAGACATGCGTCGTCGGTTATCATTATCCCTCAAAGAGCACATTTTGAACTATGGTGTGCAAATGTGAAATAAAAATATCATTCACCATAAATTTTTGAATCATGATGAACGAATGTGAAATACAAATATCATTTGCCCATAATTATTGAGCGAATAAGGTATCCAACCATCCATTCACTAGGAATTTTCAAACTGGCGAATTACCAAAACCATTTGCACTTGACACCACTAAGAATAAAATTTGCAAGGAATAAAGTGATTGAGAGCTCTACTCAATCTTGGTAATGCATTTAGCTTCCATGATACCAAAATCTAGTTTAACTTCGTGGTTTTGTGCCTTCAAAGATAACTATGCTTTATAAGCATGGATTTTGTTAAAGTATGGTCCTCATAATACCAAAAGACAACCAGCTTTGCCTAGCTTATAAGTTTATTTTCATACCAATAAATACTGACATCCCTTTGGATAAAGTATGCAAATTATTGGGGTATTCAATTGACATAAAGGCGCAAAGAACATAGAAACACAAAAAAAAAGACCATTCACTGATGAGATGTTCAAAGGATTACATATTCATTGATAAACCAAATAGAGAAATCAAACATGTTAAACCAATAAAGAAAATTAAAAAAAAGCTTTGAGCTTATCACGAAGTTCTTGAGAGAGGGGAGCTTGTTGCTGAAGGACGGTCTAGACATTAGCCCGCTTAGCCACCTATTCAGGGTTGTTTCATTATTAGCATTTTCTCATTGTGAAGCCAAAATAGTTCTGACCTGAGCAATAAGATTCTCTTTGCTTTCAATAGCACACTCACTATCCTCCAAAATGACACCATAAGTAGTTATGCGATCTGCGATATGTGTGCACTTCATTATGACATAATCAAAATGTTCTACTAATATTGCTAGTTTCGCATCTAAAAAACTCTCCAAATGAGTCATTTCAGCATGGTCTTGCTTTAGACTAACTATCTTCGCTTTAGACTCTACTATGAGTGCTTTGAGGTTAGGAGTGGACTAAGAGAGTTTTAGAGTCTCTTCAGTCTACGCTATGATAGTTGGTGATCCCAGAAGAGACTCCCTAGTTCGCCTAATTCCCGGATTTTTATAATACGCTTCCACGTCATTTAGAAAAGCTAAAGCTCTGGCTTGGGTATGCAATAATGCAAGTTCCTCAAGTTTTATAATTGTGAGGCATCGTAGATGAGCATGAATGTCGAATGCTCGTTTCGCACTCTCATGAAAATCCATTAACTCATGCTCATTATAGTCTCCAGTGGTAAAACTTCTTCATCCTCAAAGGAAAGCTCTATATAAATGAAAAACAAGTCAAAATTAAAAAAATAGCTCATTACCTTCATTAAAGACAAGTACTTGCTATTGGTCAAGGTCTGACTCTGGTGTTAGGTCAAGATTCGGGATTATATGGTTATCTTTGGAATCTAATGAGTCAATTATAGGAAGACTGTCCTCGGAATCTGACGAGTCAATTATGGGAAGATTGTCTTTGGAGTCTGACGAGTCAATAATTATAGGCACCAGATCATGATAACATTCCTGTCTTATGGTAGGACTTGGTCTTGGGTTGGTCCAAGACCTAAGTCTCATACGCCTAGGACAGATACCATCAAGAGTAGATGATTCACCCCTTCTCATGCCAGAAGACTTTCTTTTAGGTGTCATTGCCTGAAAGAAACAAAAGAAACAAATTTTTTTTACAATAAACAGTGAGAACCGCGAATGAAGTACAAACTGGGTGAATGGACATTAGTTATTTATATTTGCGCACACTAGTCTATGCAACAAAGTCCATGAATCTCAACTTGTGAATAAATACAAGGAGATCCATTTGCAGACCACTCAAGTAGATATTCATAGGATAAACCTGGAAATCACAATTGAGCTACAGGAGATGTAATCATCCTTAAAAAAGATGACTAGAATCCTGAACAAAAGAGAAGAAGTATTTAGAATAAAAAAACTGAAATCTTTATGAAATTGCTTCAGGATTCTACTAAAAATTATCCTCGACCATACAAGAAAAAAATCAAACTTAAAAGAAAAGAAGAAAATATGAAGAGAAAGAAAATAGATGCTTTATGTGTTCATCATGCTTCACATAATCGAAAGAAAGATTGTAAAAGAGTAGAGAACTCACGTTTGCAAGGTTGATGCCTTAGAAAAGCTTCGTTTTAAAAAGATAAATTGAAGAAGTAGAAATGAGGTTTATATACCCATGAAGGGGTATATTTGTCAAAATACAAAGAATTTGATAAGTCTCGGGAAATAATAAAGAAAGAATATTGACAGAAGTAACTGAAGACCGTTATTTTTGCCTCAAAAAATGCACCATCTCCTTGTTACATTCGCAATGCATTTTCTAAGGGGGCAACTGTAGAAACCCAAAAGTGTGTGTGAATGGAAAAATAATATGACATTCACCACACTTGGGCTTGGTGAATGAATAGTTATAACCTCATTCACCTAGAATCAAAGAATTTCATATACTTGCTTTCGCCACTAAAAGTGTGCGTGAATGCGCTATTCATATTCACGCACTGCAAAAACCAGAAACTGAAATTTGACTCTATCTGCTCCCGGGGTGGTTATTTTGGATAACCATGATTCTTATGAGTTCCCTAACTATTCAGAAGATGGAAGACGGTGGATTATCACATAGAAGAATCACCTATATCTTTGGGATAAGGATTTGAAGAATCTCACTCTAACAAAGAAGCCATAAAAGAGATAGAATTCTTCCCCTAACAAGGACTCTTCTCTAACTCATCTTGGCACCTATAAATACTTCAAAGAATGACACGAGAAGGCAAGTCTGAGAAGTTGGAGAAGTTATGGAAAGTTTTGAAAATCCATCATAAGCACAAGTTCTCAAAAACCAAGCAAGTTGCACCCATCCCTTGAAGGTTCGTAAGTTTGCCTCTCTTCCAAAAGAGGAAGAAGCAAGTCCATGATACCTCTGCAGTCTCTCTAAAGAAGATATCATAGGAAGCTTAATGATGAATCAAGTCATGGCTAGGTAAATTTGCTGGTATATGAATAGTGTAATCATATATCTACAAAAATTAAGGAATTTTATCTTTTTTTTCCATCCCTTCTTCTTCTTCATGTTCATGCAACTTTGTTTTACAATACAAGTTGAGAAACTTAAAGTTAATCATAAGTTGATAGTGTCAAACAACTGTAATTAACAACTTTATTAGGCTTGGAGTACTAGTCGCCACTCATAAAATAATAAAGTAGCCTCTAGAATGGTTAGGTAATTTGTTCAATGAATTTCGCCTCATACACAGCTCAAAATTTGGTGTTATAGTGTCACACTTAAACAAACTACCTTTCTCATGAAGGCCATTAGCTCATAAAATCATATGAAACAAGCTAATATATATTTAAGGAATAATTATCAATAATTATTTAAAGTATAGAAACAACATATAAGCAACATATATATCACTTAAGCAATAAAGTTTCTCATAAAACAGAACATTTGGCATAATTTTCAAATGTTTCTCTCAATCTCTTTCTCCCCTATAGATTTATATCTCCCTCTTAGGGTTACCAATTCAAACACTTCCCAATTTTCTCCCCCTTTTTGGGCATGAATTAATAAAGGGACTAGTGTTTTCCCCTTGAATTCACTCAATTAATGCATAGATAAAGTATTACTTTTAAACATGCAAAGCGCATATAGATACACATTCATATAAAAGGAAATATAACAAAGCAGACATACATATTGCAAAACCAGGTCTTTTATACAAATGATATAATTGATTAGAATGCCAAAGACTCCAAATTGAATATGTCCAATAAAAAAAATATATTAAACACCGAAGCAACTCAATTAGACTCATTTTTTGAGTCCACGACTTCTTCCTCTTTTTCATCTTTGTTCTCCTCTATCTCCTGATCAACCTCTCCATCGTTAGTATTTTCTATATGAATAAAAGATCCCCGGGAGATGTTAGTCTCTCCCAAGATGTTATAATTGGGGATGAGGCTCCATATATGACCTTCATGAGCTCTCAATTAGTATGCCTTTCGTACTTGTCATTTCTCTAATGTGTTCAACTTAGCAGTGACTTTCTTTTGCATATCAATAATCTTTGTTTGCTTGTTTAGGATCTTATGGAGAAAATCATTCATGGAAAGTGTCGAAGAAGTGGTTCTGGTTGGAGGAGGAGGTGCTTTCCTTGTGAGAACCTTCATCTTCTTTAGAGTAGCCATGGAGATGTTTTCTCCTTGATTTAAAACTTCCAAATTTGGGGGGAAGACTACCCCCAAAGTTTTCCAAAATCTTATATATCATTATGTCATACAAAAAAAAAAATATTTGGTTGATATGACCTCTGCCTCCATCATCATGTTTCTGCAAATTACTACGTGAGAATCTATAGGTTTATCCTAAAGAAAAATATCCACCAAATATACCATATTTACCTTTATCTTTGATTTATGGTATGTCGGTAGAAGGTTGTACAAGAAGATGGTCTTTAGAACTCGTGCCTTAGGATTGCACTTGGATACTTGCAACACATTTCCCTATGCAAGTTTTTCTCCACACAACCTTGTTGTTATCTCCTCTTTGTTTTCTAGGGCTAGAGCTAGGTAAAGAATTTGATTTCTATCCCTCCTAATATCTGATACTCTAGAGATGATTGAGGGGTCAATGTCCATAACTACCTCGTAGAAAAATGAAGAAAATGACAAGGTATAATAATCAGGGTTATGAAAATTAGCATAGAACGTCTTAATGACCTCTTCGTAGGAAATTCCCTTGACCCTCATGAAGGGTGGCCAACCCCTAGTTTCAATATCTAAGTCTAGGTTTATGGGTTAAAGAGCACTTGGCTCCACATACCTCTCTAATAACAAAGGACATTTAGAGAAATACTTTAGGTAGAGATCCTTACTTTGTTCATTATGGAATGGATCATCCCAGGGAGGGGTTCCCCTATGCTTTCTCTTCATTCTTTTACTAAATTCTGTAACCTATAACTTTCCTTTGTGTCTGGAATCCACCACCTCAAAGGAATTGTAAAATTTGAGGTTATGAGAAGCATAGAGAGAATCTGGGCTAGAAAGTGTGAATCTTCTTAAGAAAATCAAAAGGAATGTAGAGAAGAATTGAAGAGAAAGTGTAGCGTTTAAAATGTTGTTTGGGATTCATGAATGAAGACCCCACGACACTTTATACTCATGTGGTTCGTATATTCAAACTGACTATTTGATCAATCGAGGCTTCTTCAATTGATCGAATTTGGATCGATTGAAACCACTTAGAGTGATCAAAAATATTAATTTTCATATTAATTCCATATTGAGGACATAATTATCCCCAAGCCAATTTAGCTTCTCAAGTAGGAACTCTTGGACTTTAACTCTCCTTCAACAACCCAAGCAAGATCCTTCATTATGTCTCACAAATACCAATATAATTTCTTAAGTATTCGAATGTCCTAGCATCTAATGGTTTTGTGAGTATGTCAACCAATTAGCTCTTAGTCTCAACATACTCAAGAGCAATTATTTTCTCTACAACCAACTCTCTGATGAAGTGATGTCTGATATCTATATGCTTAGTTCAAGAGTGTTGGACTGGGTTTCTAGAGGTGTAGATTTCACTGGAGTTATCTATGAATAAGTTCATTGTTTCTTGTTGAAGTTCATAGTCTTTGAGCAATTGCTTTATCTAGATAAATTGAGTGCATCTACTTCCAGCCGCTATGTATTCGGCCTTAGCAGTTGACAATGATATAGAGTTTTATTTCTTGTTGTACCAAGCTATAAGGAAGTTTCCTATGTAGAAGCAACCTCCACTGGTGCTCTTTTTAACATCAACATTTTCGGCTTTATCAGCATCCGAGTATCCAATAATTTCATTGTTTGTCTCAAACAAATACCATATACCATAGTTAATGGTGCTACTTACATAGCTAATGATCTTTTTAACTACTTTTAAGTGAGATTCCTTAAGATCAGCATGGTACCTGGCATAGGCACCTACACTAAAGGCAATGTCAGATCTACTAGTAATCAAGTATAGTAGACTCCCAATAATACTTATGTAGAGTTTAGTGTCTACACTCTTACCAAAGATATCTTTTGAGATCTTCTCATTGGTGCAGAAAGAAGTGTTCATAGGTTTTGACTCTGTAAGTTCAAATTTTGACACTAACGCCTTTGCAAACTTGGATTGAGTAATGAGTATGCATCCTTAGCTTGTTTAATTTGCAATCCAAGAAAGAATTTTAATTCACCCTCTATGCTCATCTCAATTTCATTTTTCATTGTTTAAGAAAACACACATAACATCTCTTCACATATTGACCCAAAAATTATGTCATCTATGTATATCTAATCAATGACCTAAAATGAATCACTCCTTTTTTATGAAGAGTATTTTTATCAATACTCCCTCTCTCAAATTCATTTTCGAGAAAGAATTTAGTGAGCCTCTCATACTAAGATCTAGGAGCTTGTTTTAGGCTATATAATGGTTTTTTTTTTCATACTGTAAACATAATATGACTTGTGTGGATCAACAGACCCTTCAGGTTGCTCTATATATAAATCTCTTCGTATAGAATTCCATTCTGAAAGGCACTCTTCAAATCCATTTGAAATAAATTGAACTCAAATAAAAAACTATGGATTATAAAATCCTTATAGATTCTAGTCTAGCTACTAGGGTAAAGGTTTCATCAAAATCTATGCCTTTAATTTGAGTATAAGATTTTGCCACTAGTCTTACTTTATTTCTTACAACTGTGTCATGTTCACCTAGCTTCTTCTTGAAGATCCATTTGGTTCCTATGATATTCTTATAATTAGGTCTTTCAGTTAGAAACCAAACATCATTCCTCCTAAACTGGTTTAGTTTTTGTTACATGGTATTGATCCAATTGAAATCCTCAAGAGCTTCTTTGATTCTCTTAGGTTCTATCTTAGAGGTAAAACATAGATGGTTTATTATAGTTTCTAATTGTTTTCTTATTGTTACCCCTTCATTAGAACTTCCAATTATATCTGAAATGGAGTAGTCCTTAATGAGTCTCATTTCTTTAGGATTTTCTTAACATCCTTGGTCATTCTTTGAATTATGAGATGATGACTCATCTAGATATTCCTCAATATCCATCTCATGGTGTGTTTTGAAATCATCAATGACAACACTAATTTATTCCTTTATACTTAGAGTCCTTTGTTAAAGACTATATAGGCTCTAGTATTGGTTTAATAGCCCAAAAATATGGCCTCATCACTCTTGGCTTCAAACTTGCCAAGGTTTTCTCTGTCCCTAAGAACATAGCATACACTTCGAAATACTTAACACTTGGCTTCTTGCCATTCCAAAGTTCATAGGTAGTTTAAGATGTGCCTGACCTTTAGTATACCTTGTTGATAATGTAGTAAGTAGTGTTAACTACTTATTCAAACTGCTTCTGTTGATAATGCAACCTATCTAGTTAGGTTCTTCAAACTCCTTCTGCCCAAAATCTTCTACTAAGGTTTTTACTTGTTAGCATTATGTTGGCCATTTCTTGCAATACTCTATTTTTCCACTTAGCTACCCCCCCCCTTTTTTTGGGAATCTTAGGAGTAGAGAATTTATGTTTCATATCCAATTCATCGCACCAACTCATGAATTTGTGATTTTCAAATTCTCCATAATGATCACTTCTAATTCTTTTGATAGTGAGTTCTTTTTTATTTTAAATTTTTTTGCATATTTTCTTGAATTTTTCAAAAATGTCTAATTTCTCTATTAAGAATGGAACCCATGTGTATCTATAGAAAACATCCACCATGACAAAAAAATATCTTTTTTCACCTTAGCTTTCCACTCTGGTGGGAGTTACTAGATCCATGTGCAAGTGCTCCAAGGGCCTTGAGGTACTCATTTGGGATACCTTCTAATGGATGGCCCTAGTTTGTTTATCTAGTTAACAACCACTACAGATAGGATTCTGAGATTTTTCCATCTTAGGCAAACGCCTGACTAAATCCTTTTTGCTTAGTTCGGACAAATTTCTATAGTTCATATGTCTCAATCTTTGATGTCAAAGATCAACTTCATCGATTTGGGAGATGTAGCACACATTGAAACCTCTAGACTCTATGACACAACATTTGTCACTAGTCATTAGACCCTTGATTTGGATTTTCTTAATTTCCTTATCCCTTATTTGACAGTAGTCTTTAGAGAACCTAGCTAGATAGCCTACATCACATATATGACTTATGCTTAATAAGTAATGTTTTAAACCCTTTACACATAAGACATCATTTATTTTGAGAATTTTGAGTTCTTCAATAGTCCCCTTGTTAATAATTTTGGCTGAGTTCCCATCTCTAAATGTCACACTACCTTTGTGGCATTCAACAAAGTGATAGAACTAAGATTTATCACCTCTCTGTGTCTTGAGCACCCACTATCAAGGTACCAGCTTGATGAGCTAGCTACTCTAAGGAGGCCTGAAATCCTCTACGCCACCCCCCTTGTGAGCCACTCAATGGCCACACAAGAGGGGGGGGGGTCAACTCACTTTTTGAGATGTCACATCACCTCCAAAAAGTGAAT
>JAOXJP010125911.1:0-13730 GCA_025762735.1 Platanus orientalis | reverse complement strand
CTTAAGTTTCCACGATTTTTACAATATTTCTTTTTGATATTTCCGACATTTCCAATATATGTCTTATTTTGGCCTGACCGATATTTCCACCGACACCGATATTTTGAACCTTGCGTCCGTCCACCATATCAATCCTAGGAGCCGATAGAGAAGGCCGAGCCAAACCCTCCACCACAATGTCACGATAGGTCTTAACTTAGGTATCATCCCTGTTTTTGTAAACATCCTTGCTCGAATCCCTAGACCCGACGACTGGTCAAGCCTTTTTTACCAGAAAAAGCTTGTCGTTGGGACCCTACCCAAGGAGGGGGCCCAAACTTACGTCTCTGGAAAAACATTTTTTCCGGAAAAATCATTTTTGTAGAAAAATCGTTTCACCCCCCTTGTGCATGCGTAGGGAGGGGCCAATGTGACAGGTGTTGAACGGTGGCAATTCCAAGTTTTCCTGAACCTTATTTAGATTCCTCTTGGGCCCATAACCGACAAAAAATTTTAGGCCCAAGGCCATCCTGCATCAAAAGAGCACATCAATTTGCCAAGCTAAAACCCCTCTTCATCAAGTTATCCAACATTAAAATCCACCCCCAATGAAACAACCACAAGAAGAACTTAACCTTAAAAAGGATTACAGACTTCCAAATCAACATGGGATGGCTCAACACAGCCATAAAAAGAGCAGACTGATCATTTAAAGACTAGACCAAAAAGGATTCCTTATGATCACCAATCCACAACCTTCTATACTCCTCCACCAAGCCCCCCGAGTCAGCCTTGTCTAATTGTAGGAGGAGATCCACCAAAAAGGCCAATTCCCAATCATTGGCATATGACCACAACCAGAGGCCATTGTTAATAACCAAATGATCCAAAACTGAACCATCATGAAGGAGAACCATTCGGAAAAATAGATCGGAATGCATCCCGGAGAGCCAGGTTGCCACACCAAACATCATTCCAAAAATTCACCCTACACCCCCTCCCAACTTTGAATTTCACAAGGCTCCGAAAAAAAAATCGAAATCTTGAAAACTACATATCCAAAGCCCAACATCAAAAGCACCAAAAGGCCTTCTACTGCACCATCCGAAATTCTCCTCGCCAAATTTGGCAAAAATAACATTCCACCAAAAGCTATTGGGTTCCTTCCCAAAATGCCAAGCCCATTTACACAGTAAAGCACAATTCACCCACTTCAAAGAACGAATGCCCAAAACACCCTTGTCCAAAGGCCAACAGATTTTCTTTCAACTCACAAGATGGAACTTCTCAGTCCCCTCTTCAGAGTTCCAAAGGAAATTGCATCGCACTTTCTTGATCCTTTGCAAAACTGAAGCCAGAGCACAAAAAAGGGCCATGAAATGGATGGAAATGTTCGAAAGAACACTTTTGATGAGTGTAATTTTACCGCCTTTCGAAAGAGAACTCCCCTTCCAAACGGAAAGTCGGCTCTCCTCCCTCTCAATCATAGGATCTTATAAACGCTTCGATTTGCATTTAGCTCCTACAGGCAGACCAACAAAAGGTGATGGGAGCAAAGAAACCTGACAGCCCATAACCTGCAAAAGGGAATCCAAAAAGGAATGTCACCGACCTACATAAGCTTACTCGTGGGTAGATTCACTTTAATCCCGAAAAAGCTCCAAACATCAGCAACATAGAACGCAGGTTCATCACTTGCTCAAGTGAGGCTTGGAGAAAACACAAAGCATCATCTGTAAACTGCACAAACAATATGGAGGGGCCAAAACCCCAATATGGCAGCCCTAAATAACCCAGGCATCCTCTACTCTAGTAACCAACCGAGTGAGCACCTCCATCACAATGTTGAACAGGAAAGGGGATAGTGGATTCCCTTGTCTCAAGCCTCTCTGAGTGCAAGCGAAGCCTTCAGAAACGTTCACCAGAATGGAATAAAAAGCCGATGATATGTACAAAGAATCTGGTTGAACCAAACCGGGCTAGAGACAATCTAAAACATGACAAAAGCAAAACTTCCCAGTTGACATGATCATCAGCTTTCTCGATATCAAGATGGAAAATTAGAACCTATTGCTTCGTCTTACGTATCAATGCATTCATCAGCAATTAAAGAGCAATCCAGAATTCGACGGCCTCTTACAACCGTATTTTGGGATTACAAGATAACACAGCCCATAACATCATCAAGTCTCCTAGCCAGGTTTTTAGCAAGAAATTTATAGAAACTGCCAATGAGACTAATAGGCCTAAAACCCTTGAGCTCTGAGGCCCCCTTCTTTATCAAAATCAGAGAGATTAAGGAAGTATTTAAGATTCTACAAAGGCAATCCTATGAAAGAAAGAAGTGTTGTTGTCTCCCTCCTTTAACTAAGAAATATTATCATTTCATGAAATATCAATGCATGCTTCATATGATTTCAGCAATATTTGTTTTTCTTTGTCTATATATGGTTTCTATAATGTTTCTTTACCTAATTTTAGAGTGAATAAATTCAATAGAATTCTGCAACAAATCACAATTTCAGAAGGAACGAAATTAAAGCATCTACAACATATTTCTCTTTGAGACCTAGGATATCCATTTTTCCATATTGTGCAAGATTTTATCAGTTTAAACATCATAATTAATTGCAAAATTACTCTCTCTCTCTCTCTCTCTCTCTCATAACACTGGTGCAAAGGGAATCAAATTTAACTTGCAGTTTGTTAACACATCCATGAGAATGACCCACAACCACTATCTATCAAGTATTCACTGCCAAGATAAGAAGCATATCCAACTGTCAAAATGCGAGAATTGATTGAGCAGAAACATAAACCAATATAGCATAACTATCCACAACTACAGTATCATGCCAAGAATATAGAAATGCAAAGCTACATAAACCAATACAGCATAACATAAAGGTCTTCTAGAAACTATCCACAACTACAGTATCATGCCAAGAATATAGAAATGCAAAGCTCACCCAACACAATGAAATTTTAAAAGGCTATATATATATAAAGAGGGAGAGAGAGAGAGAGAGAGAGAGAGAGAGAGAGATAAACTATGTATAAAATTGCACTCAACTCGAGAAATGAGAAATTGTTTCCATAATTAAAGAGTTCTCTAGATTAGTCCAGTTCCCACATCATCAAATCTCATGTGACCACATGACCATATCTTGCAGAAAAGAAAAGAAAAAAGAGTATATACCACTGGATAACAGCTATTCCATGTATTTCTTTCCCCGTGCATGACAAGTATTCATTGACCTTTTCACAGAATTCGCGACCCAACATGTCGTCCAGTGCAATATCAATATCGTAGCATTCTTTGCCAAGAAGCTGGAATGAAAATTAACATCAGAGTTTGCCAAACAACTTTAGCTATAATACTTAAAAGCAACTTAAAATTGAAAGAACAAACAATTGAGTAAAGACCAAAAAAAAAAAATGGCCCTTAATTATAGTGTACTCAAAAATCACATTCAGCATTTTTTTACATTCCCAGGAAGCCAAGTATACAAATTTTTCTAGAGGGAAGAATCCTCAAATCAAATTAAAAGTCTTGTATTGTACCCAACCTTCTCATACGCTAAACATGAAAGGTCGAAAGTTAAAACCTCACAACATTATTCCTTACCCAAAAAGAAACTGATTACCCATAAATAGCAAAACAGAAGAGAATGAAAAGGTAGACATATAAATCCATGCACAACATAGAGATTGACATTTATAGAAAGTAGTGGTCCAAACATTTTAAAAAGTCCTGTGATGCGGACATGGTTAAGAGACTATTGTATGAGCTATCCCACAAGAGGACCAGGTTCAAGATGTGTGCAACATATGGATTAATTAGGGTCTTTTAAAAGTGAGATAATTTCGTAATCAGGCCTCTTGTGCCAAGGGGTTTTTTGGGTTTTTAATCTTAAGGGGACTTTTGTAATAAGGCTGAAAAGCCAAGGTCAGTAGTGGTATTTTAGGCTTGGACAACAGCTAGCTATTTTGTCCTTTTTATGGGCAGCAAAGTCAAACACGTGGGGCCCTCTAGCTTGCTGATTGACAACCCTAGGAATCTCAAGTTTTAGTAGTTTTAAATTTTAAGAAAGTTTGGTTAGCAAGTCTCCTAGGATTTAGTGGTTTCTATGTTTGTTTTCTTTCTATTTTTTAAGTTTGTAAGCCTATTTAAAGGCACTCAGCAATTGGAATAGAAAACTTACGATGAAATATTAAATTGGAACATTGGGTCGTTGGATTCAATCCCCTTATCCCCTCCTTCTCCTCTTCCTCTTTCCCATGGCTTTGCCATGTGGATACTAGGCTCAATCAGTTCTCCTCCTTCATCCTCTTCTTCTCTTTTCTTCCTCTTCTTCTAAGTCTTACTCTATCATCTTCTCCTCTCTATTTTCTTATACCTATATCTTCTTCTTCTACTACTCTACTACTACTGCATTCCTTTCCTTATATACCTCTATCTACCTACTTGCTACAACTCCATCATTACTGGAAGAATCCAAGCTGCTAGAAGACATAGAAGGCTGCATACATAAAGATTCACAGTTGGATATATTCAGGCCCCTTTCTTGTTAAATTGCCCCTGATAAAGTAAGTCCTTTTCTAATTATTTTTGTGGAGGTTTGCTCATATATCAGTGACTTATCCCTAGACTGAAATAACTTTTAATTATCTCTCTAATTTGTGGTGTTCTAAAGCCTTAATTTTAAACCATCACTTGGTTCTTGAAATTTCTAGAGAATTTATCTTCCACAGAAATTGCCCCCTCTACATACACCCTTTCTTCTTCTTTCTTTTAAGGGTTTTTCTTCCCATCATATTCCCCTTCTTATCATCTAAAATCCTCTTGAATCCCCTTGTTTGATAAGTTTCTGATATAAACACACAGACCGTTCTAGGTTTTCTTCTTTGAAGAAACACTGTAGACTGATAGTTTTAAAGTCAAAATCCAGTGAAATTTTGCATGGTGATCACTCTTAGACCTAGCTAAACACCTGCAAATTTCATAAAATTCTTACGCATCTGCAGGAGTATTTTGGTAATTTCATGGTTATGTCCAGAAATTCCAGAAACCCTAAAACAGCCTTCTTTCTCCAATTTTTTCTCTCTTTTTTTTTTTTTTGTATGTAATCCTTCATTAATTCCCTGGTTCAATTTTCTTGATTTCCCCTTGTACTTTCTTCCAAGTTTACAATTATTTGGGTGTGTTGTAATCAGTTCTTGGTTATTCTATTCTGTCCTAGCTTCCGCAATATCTATATTTGGGCCTACATAAGCAAGATATACAAGCTTTACGTCACTTGTAATATCCTGCATCAACCTGCCATACTAGATAGAAGGGCAACATGACTAGTCACATTGCTATGATGTTTCAAAATATCAAAATGATCATTCAGTGGAGAAAACTTAATAGCACCAACAGCTAGATATGAGAAGTTTGTGCCAGTTTCTGGTTAACATTTTAAGTGATGTTGCTCACTTAATCATCACTTAAAGACACACTGGACTGATTACTCTGATGAGGCTTTGTCCTAATGTAATGATTGATTGTCAATCGGTGGAACGCTAGATTGATAACAGTACAGAACACTCTCATAGCACATAATATTACAGCATGCAGCCATAATAAAAAGGCTCCTTAAAATCAGTCAAACTGGAACTTGTACACCGCTGAGGCCAGATTGTCCAATAGTTTCAGACTTACAGCATCATATCAAGCAGCAGGTTCTTAATTCATTGATTAACCGCAATATCATATTATCTCTGAAACCTATATGTAACTTATACATGTAACCACATGTCGGTGCCACAGTTACAGGATATAATGAACTCAACAAAATCGTAATAGCTATATGCCCATACAGTTGATAACATATACTATGATAATACGACATGTATTTTCAAAATAGCATAGCCCATGTAAGTGTACGATTAGAATACTTCAAGAAGCTGATGATATATGAAAAGTACACTTATAATAGTTGCAAACAAATAAGATGCGACAATCTAAAATTTAATGTAACTAAAACATCAAAATGTGTCTGGCACACGAGTATGACAAGGTGTCTGCCATGGCAAACTTTTCAGAATATGGACATAGTCTGTAACATATGCAGAAGCCTAAAATTGCCCCACTAGAATTTAGTTTCCTAGCCCTATTCACTCTAAGTAACAACAATACGAAGATGCCACGCTTTTTTCTTCCTAAAAGGTCCTTCATGAAACGTGTTTTGCTTGTAACTTGGTCAACAGAAAAAAGATTGACGAATCTAGGCAATGTCAAGCATTTAAGCCATTAACACTTTGGTATCCAGTTGAATATTCAGGAGATATTATCCCAGGATGATGTAGCACCAGTCTATAGAAAGGTTTAAATCCAAACAGCATAGATTTTAGAGGTGAAACAGGGTCTGTTTTAAGGGCACACATGGGAACACAAGGCACTACTAAGTTGGTCAACTGAGGTTCAAACATGATCTGTGTGGGTTGCATAAAACATGTTACAGGTTTGACAGAACACAGCAAGGATTGAGAATCTGAGATGGGTTATGGTCAGATTTGGAAGATGTATTGTGGTATTTAGGACTTGGGTAAAGCCTAAAACAGTGGTAATAACAAGGCTGTATGGGTTTGTTAAAGGTATTCAAAATAGGCTAGGATGGTCTTAAACATAGTAGGTTTTTTTTTTTTTTTTTTTTTTGGATAAATGTAGGTAAAATTCAGAACCGAGAAGAAGACAACAGGTTATAGGGGACTAATTATAGGATTTGAATGGTATGTTTCCAGCCAGATTAGAACTGACAGAAACAGAAGAAATGTGGACATACTCAAAGGGAAGTGTTGGCCTCTGATATAAGCTTAAAACCAGGGTAAAAGAGATGGCCTATAGTTCAGAATTCTAGCCTACGAACTGTGGTGGATGGGGACAAGATAGAATCCGATTTCAGACCTAAATAAGAGGAAATATCAGGGTCAAACATGGGGCTGATTCTGACCTGAGTTTAGATCAGTAACATATGCCTAATTTCATGGCAACAAGGACTGGTTTCTGTGTGGTTTGACCTCAGAAATCTGGTCTGAGAATTCATATAAGAAAAATCAGTGGCTGACATCAGGCTTGAAGTGTTCTCTGATTCCAGAGAAAATGTTCTCTGGTTCATGGGTAAAACAAAACAGTAAGGGAACAAAAGAAGAAGAGAAAAAAAAAAAGAAAGAAGAAGAAAAAGATAAAAGACTGTACCTATGAGAAAACTCAAGCATAGGCACCAAACTTGAGAGGGAAGCTTTGCTCGTGGCAGGAGAGAAAACCCCTAAGTTTTATTATTCAAATCTTCATTAAGAAAATTCAAAGAGATAGTGGGGGTTTTTTATAACCCACGACTTCTCCTAGGGTTTCCCCTTTACAAGCCCTCAATTCAAATATTTAGAAAGTGGAAAGCAAATAGGAACTAATCTAAAAAATTCCCCTCCAATAGAGTGATCGTCCAGCTCTCTATTAGGTGATTATTACCCTAAGGCAATTATGACCAAATACAAAAAACTGTAATACCCAGCATATCCCAAACTCCTAATAACTAATAAACATAAAATAAAAAAATAAAACTAATAAAATGCTAATAATCAGCAAGTTAAGCCTCCCTTGAGTAATCATGAGCATCCTCTCCATGCCCCACTAGAGCCATGTGTGGGTTCCCACCTTGCCTCTAATGTCTGCATCACAGGAGCTTCAAGTCATTAGTTAAGTGTCATGATGCAATAATGTGCCACATCTCCCATTATGCATCCACTGACAATTCTTGAATGAGTGTTTAACTCTTTCCGATTGTGTCAAGCTGGTTGAAAAATAGATAAAAATACCTGAACATTCAATTGTTAAATAAGTTCTGATCTTCCCTTTTTTTAGAAGAGACTTTTTACATACTTACATAAGAATGTTATATAAAATTCTCAAATCCAGAAAGAAAGAAACAAGTATCATGTTCATAATAACAAAAAAATGGTTTAAAAAAAACAATTATCTCAAAACTCATACCACTTTCAAAATAGAGAGAAAGAATAATATTTCCAGCATAGAAACTTCTTTTGAGGCATTGCTTGCATGCTGAAGTTATGCCGGGCAAGAGACAATGCATAGTCAATGCAACTCTTAAAGAATAGTTTAACCAAAACAAGAATCCTATGTACAGATGCAAAGCAAGGGATCACCCAACAAAAAAAAAAACATTTTAGCGACTTAAGAATAGATATGCCTACATAGATAGACCAACACTGTAATATCCCACATAAGTTCAGAAGACCTAACCTAGAGGACTTATGACCATAGGTATGTATAAATTATGAACATGTAAAGAAATAAGGGAAAAAGGGTCAAAAATGCCAAATCAGGGGAGTTCAGACTGATCCAGGATGGGCCGGATTGATCCAGGTGTATCGGGTTGACAAAAAACCAAAACAGATACTAACCGGGCCGATTCAAAGAAGAGACCGCACCAATCCGGGTAGTCTCGAGAATCACAAAAAAAGACAACAGTGAGGTGTCGGACCGATCCGGGCAGGGTTGGACCGATCCAAGATAATTGGACTGATCTGACTCACAAAGGATCTTCTCCTGCCGGTCTATGACCTGTTAAGGTCCTGTCTAATAGGTGGCAGGAGCATGGTATCAAATATCTCGAACTATCTTAAATATCTTCCGACATATGTTCATGTCTACCAAGACCAATACGATATATTCCTATACCGACATGAAACATTAAGTACATTATAAATTTTTTTTTCTTTTTTGTCAACATGATGTATGATGTCGGTGTGTTTAAGCGAATATTTCCCTTTCACAGTGTATTATTGTTGTTATGATAAAAAATAATATGAATAATGATAAATTTTAAAGAAAATAAAAGGATGGAAGAAGAAGTTGAAGATAAGAAAGAAGAAAATGAAGAGAATCTACTTGTTCCCATATGTTTATACGGTTAGATTATAATATTTTTATTAACCATTATGTATGCATGTGTATTTTTAAAGAATATGAAAATACAAGTCTACTAAAATAAGCTATCATTCCTAATGAATCTCTTTGTTTCCTTGTGCATATGTAGTTAGATTAAAATATGCTTCTTAAGTTTCCATGATTTAATAATATTTCTTTTCAATATTTCCGACATTTTCGATATATGTCTTATTTTGGCTTGACCGATTATTTTCACCGACATCGACATTTTGAACCTTGCATGAGAGTAAGGTGGGGCCAACACTTAGCCTTGGTGGGGTCCACACATGAAGTGATTATGGAAGATGCAATGTTATGTGGTTTTAATAAAGGTCTTATGGGGAGGTAACATTTATTTTATGTGTCCATGTAATAAGGCCAGAAGTGCCAAGATTTTGGCTATTTTTTTGTTTAGAGTAATCCTGTTTTTTATGTTTAGCTAGAGGTGGGAATGGGACGGGTTTAGGCCAGGCCATGGTAGGCCCAAGCCCAAGCACACTTGTATCCGTGCCCATCTGAGGTCCTCTAAATTGGCAGATCTCAGATTGATCATCTCAATCCTTTGCAGCTTTTGCCTAAAGAACAAAAGAAGCTTTCTGTCCATAGATGGAAGAAAAGGCTGAAAAGTTTGTTCCCTTTGGTCTTCCTAAGGAGGTTCACCAATTTTGTGTTCACCGCTAGTCACCATCGGTGAAACAAGAGTCTTCCTAGAGCAATTGCAACTGATCCCTCCTAATAGATCTAAAATCGCCTTTCCTTCTGCAAATGGAAACGGACTAAAGGTTTGAAGTTTTGGTTTTGGTTTTGGTTTCCATGGAAGCATAAATGTATCATGGACCATGGAAACATTTTGGAAATTATTTAAAAATCATGAAAACCATGGAAATTTTAACATTGGAAACTCTGAATGAAAGGTCAGGACATGATAGAATAAACACCAATCCATACTTAGGAATCGTTACATAGGCATAACAACCTTTTATGGTGGTTGTTAGAAACTGATAGCATAAAACATAGGAGTATATGTTTTCTTATGTTCTCCCTTGTTTACGATATTTTTTTGTAACATTTTTATATTTATTATATTTATTTTTAATAAAATAAATATATAATTTTCTCAGAGAAATACCATATTGAAGCATTATGTAGGTAACACATGCATATATCATACATAAAATAATGAGTCAAACCATGTGCATTTGGTCTAGTCTCTTCTCAACCCAGCTTTTCATCAACGGCATATTAGATTACCACCTTACTCCATCCAAAACTACCACCTGATTCCTCGTATAGTGCTTTCAGAGATTTTTTTATCTCCCATTACCAGTGTTTTTGCCATATCTTGCCTGGGCTGGGACTCAAATGGAGTTTGGCGATATCAGCTATCCCATAACTCCTAAAGGAATTTAAGCTTTTTGGATGATGGTTGCAGAAGTCCCGTGGAAGCACATAGGTTGAAGTTGCTTCACCATACACCTTTTCTACTTTCAGGGATGTTGATTCTTCTTGAATGCCCCCTGAAGTATTCGGTAACTGCCAGTTAACAACCCCTCATTGTTTCTTTCAAGCAATCACGTCTGACTGACTTCATGTTTTGTCTTGATTAGATTAACCTCTGGGTTTCACTTGTCTGCTTCCTCAAAGAAATCCTCAACCTGCCCCACAGTAAAAAGCCCTACATTTATGAACTGGTTCTTGTCTCTTTTGGTAACTCTAATAACATGCAGCTTTACTTCTATGATTTTCTCAGTCTTTAAGTGCTCCTCTCCAACTTCTGATGGTGACAAGGGATAGGCTACACCACTGCTACAGTCACTCTGCTGGAAGGACAAACTTCCAGAAAGATAAAAAGAAAACACTTTTCCGGATCTAATTCTGCTCCTTGTTTTCTTCTTTACAAAATTAATCTAGAGAAGCTCCCTAACTATCCATCAATCTCCCTTGTTTACTCCCAATTTTTGAATCAAGTTGACTTTTATTGATCACGTTTGAAACATACTTGCAAGAACTGTAGGGCCCTGAAACCTAAAGAAAAGAGGAAACTTTATATGATGATTAGGACCACCCATCTATATATATGAGATAGTTTGGATCACCCATCATGGTGGTCTTGGGTGTGTTGATCTCTTAGGTAGGGCCTATCAATTTGATGGTTGAAATTTGCTTACATACTGCGAATTCTTTCCCTCATCAACACATGCTTATAATGCCATTTAGTAATCTCAAGAAATGTAGTTGACTACCTTTTCATGCCTCTTTTAGAACATATTATATTTGACATCCTTCATTGTGTAACCTATTTGCAGGGGAAGTGCCTTCCCAGCTGCAGTTGTTGCTGGAGAGCAGAAATGCCTTTGCGATGGGAACAAGAGGCTAGCCATCTGTGGAGATTTTTGTGTTAGTCCAAATGTTGAAGGTGCAGTTCTTAGTGGCTTGGGAGCAGCTGCAAAGCTTCTAGAGATCTTCAGCTGCTTATGATGACCATTACGACTGTTCTGTTGCTCATTCATGGGTGCAAGCATGTGGGTGTCTCTGCTAGAGGATCGGCTTTTCTTGCATGAACAATTACGTGTTTATTAATTGGTATAGGGGTATTTTCAGCAATGGGAGAAGCTGGGCTACTGATGTCATTCCTGGATTCCATCGTGAAAAGCAGCAGTCATGCAGATTACATATTTAGACGGGAGCAAATGTCCTGTCCAGGACACCAGGGGACATCATATAGAATAAAATGGGCAGGAATTTGAAATTTCATCAAACTCCCACCCATTTTATTCCATATGACGTTCCCTGGTGTCCTGGACAGAACATTTATTTCGTATTAAGAAACATGCAATCTTGTTTTCCTTAATTTCTTTCGTTGTTTTAGTACAAAATTTAAAACTAGGCATATCCATTAGGGATCAGTTGGTCTCAATTCTAACAAATTACCATTCACACGATTTGTTTATGGGAAAATCGAACCACATAATACATGCCCACCATTTTATTAGACCCGCCATCATATAGTTTCAAGTTGTTTGATTGGGACAACACAACAGAAGGATGTTTTCTTATCAACTAAATTACTAGTTTCCCTCTATTAGATGTATGTCAAGAATGCATTGCCCATAAAACCTTGCAAACTTCTAGATGTACTATGATTCCTATACATTGTCATGGACAAGTTTGTCCCTCAAACGGTTTATCAACCAAAGAGGATTGGGTCCGCTCCCCTTAACTAATGCTAACCTCCGCTCCCTGTCAGGTGGAGGGCACATCAGTGCTGAAAAGTGATATGCGCCACCCCAAAAAGTGTAAATCACTTTTCGGCACTGATGTGTCTGCCTCCTGACAGGGAGCAGAAGTTAGCGGTTTTTAGGGGAGCAGACACAAACCTCCCTTGAGCTACAGCAATTGTGCTTAAATGTTACAGCCAACCAGCTTTTGCAAGCATCAAATAATTGCTTCTCATTCCTATACAAAGAGCAATGAAATGAAATTACACCATCCTTGAGCTAATATTAGGGAGGTTAGTAATAAGAGATACTATACTTTAGTTGGTGGTAGATGTTCCTGTGTGGTTGCCATGAAAAGGTTTTCTCATGACAATTTTCTCGAAAAATCATTTTTAAGCTGTCTGATTGCCATGAAAAGTTGGTTTTCTCATGTTTTTCTTATGATTCTTTTCTTTCCTTTTCTTGTGGGATTTTATTTTCTATTCTATTATATTCTTTTCTTTTCTATACAATTCAAGGCAACTAGACTGGACCATTCTTCTTTTGTTTGAATTATGTAGATAAGTTGTATTTTTTTATGGGATTTTTCTCAAGTCAGTTCAAAATTTTAGCAAAATTGTCAAATAATGAGGTAAAAATTATTATTTGCGAAATCAGTTTTTAGTAGTATTTAATTACAACTTTAACCCTAATTCAGTCGTGCAACATTTTAGGAAACTGAATCCACTCTTTGATATGGAAAGGATTGTCTCCTCTAGCAATGTAAATCTTTATTCAACTGTACGTTTTTTTTTCTTTCGTCCATCCAGGTTTGTGCTTATCTTTTGATGTCAATCTTGCCATGTTGAATTGAAACAGACGTAGATATAGTTAGGCTGTTTGCTCCTTGTTCGTCTTTTAACACACACACACACACACAGCTCTTCTTCCTTTACACAGGAGAAGCCCCAAAAAATCTAAGACAAGAAATAATCAACATGGCAGAGCTCTAACAGTGACAGATCCCCTGTATACCACAAACAACAATCTACAAGAACCATCCAAAGAAGATTGAGGATCTAAAAACCACAGAAATTCCCAATAATTGCATAATTATACACCCTCCAACCCTGTTCCATTGACATAATAAAAATGCAATGCCAGGGCTGTTCAATTATGGACACATTGGAACTTGTTTACAAACTTGGAGGGACATGAATTTTGGTTTGTAAACTGTACTGAGGTAAACTGCTTAGTGTTGGGCTTTATTTGATAAAAAAAGAGTAAGAGTTAAAAGTGATGCAGAAACATCAAATGAACTTTTTCATCCCTTGATTGTTGTAACATTTTTTTAACTAAATTACATGGGATTTAGATTAATGGAGTGTTGGCAGACATTTTAAATTGTTCTGATATATCACAAAGCAGCAGGGAATAGAGATATGTAGGAGGATCAAGAAATAGCTTAAATTAGTTTTTTTTTTTTTGTACTAATTTAAAAGTCCATTAGGAGAGTGATGAAGATGGAATAGGAAAGGGAATCTAGTTACCCGATTTGGTGGGTT
>JAOXJP010125890.1:0-13731 GCA_025762735.1 Platanus orientalis | reverse complement strand
ACGACTGCAAAAGCGAATTACACTCCATATGGCATAGACTTTCCTGGTGGTGCAACAGGCAGATTCACCAACGGCAAAACTGTCGTAGATTTTATAGGTAAAGTGGTAATAAGATTTTTCTTTTTGGGTATAATAAAGTGGCAACAAGATTGAACAGTATAGAAGTCAACGTGTATGCAGTCTAACCATGCAAAGGAAGAGAACTAGATGAAGTGATTTACGTAAGAATAGATGAAGTTTTTCTTTTCTTTACTTCCACTTACCGTGTCTTTCTCTTATTGTTATCTTGATTATAGCTCAATCACTGGGGCTACCCTTCATCTCTCCATACTTGGGTCTTTCAGAGGCTCAGAAGAAAGAAACAGTAGTCGGAGTAAACTACGCATCTGGCGCAGCTGGCATCCTCCCGGAAACAGGCACTGCACTTGTAAGAAACTATAAATTTGCAAGTATCAATCTTCTCATTATAATGATATAATTTAGGCTAGTTGTAGGATGACGGTCATCTAGTCATCATTTGAAACCATTTATAGACTTTTCTTTTTCTTTTCCCCCTAGCTATAAAAAATAATAAATAAATAACCCTTCTTTTATTGGCATCAAAGTTTTATAATGTGCCTTAACGGTTAAGACCTTTTGATTGTTGAGTTTGGGCTTGTATCGATTTTGGGACATGAGACATCCATTGATGAGCCCTTGTTTGTGGTTGTGGCACCCACCTCATCCAACATCTCTTGTAATGGTAGTACTTTAGTTAGATTTTATGCGGTGGTATTTTATTAGATTGGATTTAATAAGATTAGATTACATTAAATTAGAGTCAGTTATTTTATTTTATTTTAATTTCACCATTGCAACTCTATTTATTGTGATAAACAATGAAAATAGATAATCTTTCTCTCTGGTTTCTTCATTTCTTTATGGTATCAGGACGAATTGATTGGACCTAACTCAACTACTCATCCTCTTTACATTGTCATTCTCTTCGGTCTTTATCTTTTATTTATTTCAGCTTGGCCTTCAGTTTTTAGTTCGATGGTATTTTTCTTCATGCCATAGTTTTCAATAATTAATCTGTATAAACTCCAGTGGATCTAACCTGCTAAATCATTATTATTACCAGTGTCATAGAATCCCCTACATTCATTGTTTTTATCATTTTCATAAACATTGCTATTGTTATTGTTGAGAAGTTGTCTTGAATTCAACCTGAAAGCAACCCAAAGGTCTTGTTCACAGGACTTTGTTGTAGACAAGCTTTTAGGATTTTGAGTAGGATTTCGTGTTGGGGATTTGAAAGAACTCTTTATATTTTATAGTAGAAGCTTTTGATCGTCTTTATCTGTGGATGAAGGCGATCTTTCTGAAAACGTGAATCTTGTGTTATGTGTGATTGTTCTTTTGTATTTCTATTTTTTCATTTCATTTCACATTGCCACTAACCTAAATCCGATCTAACACTATTGCTAATGCAGAAACTCTAATCAAGATCAATATCAAATATTTTCATTTGCATTCAAATACCCATCTCTCATAGGCTTTTTAAATGAGATACCCTTGCCTTTTTTTTTTTTGCTTCATATGAAGAGGATGCTACTTTTCATTTATTTTTTCATAAAAAGGCAATTGAGAAGCAAATGTAAAATCAGCTCATTAACGGTTTTGCGTTGTTCACCTATTATGGCTAGACTCGTTGAGGCCCATTTCATGACTCAAAAAGGTCGGCCCAAGAGATCTAATATGTTACATCTATAGCGGACTTTTTGGCCCAAGAGGCCTTCTTGACTTAAAGAAGTCTTTTCTTGGCTCAAGAGGCCTGAGACAGTAAGCTCATGAAGACTATTTGTTTATTTTTATCCAAAAGGCTACTTTGATTTCTTCCATTTGTACAACCACATTCATCTCACCCACTCGGGCATCACAGATTCCACATCATTGTTTCTCTACATCTATTACCAATAGTTTGCAAACATATCAACAACATTGGGCATCGACATGTATTGCAACATGGATCTATCAGGATTTTATCCAGTTCTTTATTGAAGTGGTAAAATTTTATTTAATAATGTTATATTATATTACATTTTAATTAGTTTCTATTTTTATCATTGTGTTTTTAAACCTCTTGATAGAGGCATTGTGATTAACTATGAAAAACCACATCATCTTTCTCCCCACTTTCTTCAATTCTTCATCAGTAACCCTAGAAAGATGCTTTCATGTTAAATCTGTTAAAGTTCAGAGATATCCTCTAATGCATAATACTTCATGGTTGTAAGTAAATTCTAATTCAGTGAGTTGATTATGCAGGGGATAGATTTGAGCATGGATCAACAGGTCCAACTGTTCAAAACAACTGTTGAAGATTACTTGCCAGGGAACTTTAAAACCCAGGTTGAGCTCTCGCAATACTTGTCGAAGTCCATCATTGCGGTTTCGATGGGCAGTAATGACTACATCAACAACTACTTCCAACCAGAACTGTACAATAGTAGTAGTATTTACAGTCCTCAACAATTCGCAGCCCTCCTCCTTGATAGATTCAAACAACAATTAAAGGTGAAGTTCACACAAACCAACCATTTTACAATGCAGATCCTTTTCGAGGGAATTTCTCCTTGAGGGATCTTAATGAAAATGTGGAACTCAATTTCCTATTTCATGTTATTGTCAAAATGATCATGGATTCCCCTGGAACTGATAGCACTCTATGGTTCACATCCATTTTTTTAGGTAGCCCCATGACCTGTTAACTGCTGCATCTTAGACCCATAACATAATGTTGTTGAATGTTGCCAAATGGAATTGAACTCGAACCTCACTCCAGGAGAGCCGATGCTCTAACCATCAGGGCAAGGTGGCATTGGCGCCTGCCTGCTTGCGCATCCATGATTGACTTGGGTAACATTTTATTAGCCAACCAGGACATGTCTATAAGCAATCCATTTCCTGATGTTAGGGTTGTATTTCATGGGCCAGGCCTAAGTAGACCCAGGTCAAGGCCCATCACTGGGTGCTACAAGCTCAGGCTGGCCCAGGCTAGGGAAAATCTTATCTTTAAGGCTGAGCTTTAAAGCTAAGAGCCTTGGACTGGGTCTTGGGCCGATAAAATCATTACATAAAACTAAAAATGTTACAAAAAAATCGACTAAATATCTACCAGTAGTGTCAGACCTTGGGATTTGTACATTGGGCCTTAGGCCTAGGCCAGGCCAAGATTAGCCCAAGCATGGCCTAAGTTGAAGCCCAGGCTTACTCGGGCCCAGGGACCATCGGACCTAATCTTGGACCAGGCCTATTTTGGACTGTACTGGACCGGTTTGGGTGTTGCTTTGCATGATTTTCCGGTTTAAAATTTCAGAGACAATATGTACTTAAAAATAGTGATAATTAAGGTCTTTGAGAGATAAGGTGTCGCATATATATGCCTTTAATGACTGAACCAATTAATTGTTTGACTTAACCATAGTTATATATTGGCAGGATCTATATAATATTGGAGCCAAAAAGTTTGTAGTGTTCGAGATTGGCCCGATCGGGTGTATACCAGCAATAGTAAACACGGTTAAACCTGCAAGCCCATGTGAAGAGGATAAAAATCTCTTGGTATCCCTTTTCAATTATGGGCTTTCTGCTATGTTACAAGAACTGCGCTTTACCCTCCTGGGCTCAACCTTTGTTCATGGAAAAATCTACGGGCTAAGTTATGACATTAACATAAATCCTCTTAAATATGGTGAGATATCATTACTTTCTTCATACTCTCAAAACCTTTCTCATACTTGATGGTCTCCATCTGATTATCTAAGAGGATAATTATAAATCAACTTCTCCAGGGATCACTAGTAGAGATCCATGTTGCGTTGTTGGAGGCAATGGAACTACACTATGCATTAAAGATCAAGCAGCATGCCAAGACAGAACTAACCATTACTACTGGGATGCATTTCATCCCGTGGAAGCAGTAAACTCTATCGTTGCGAAAGGTTGCTTTAGCGGTTGGTTTCCGTGTACTCCTATAAATATCCAACAGCTTGTGCAGAAGCCAACACACTACTAAGCAGCAAGGTTCTCTTGCATCAAAGCTCTTTAGTTATCTCGTTTCATCTACTTGTAACCTTTGCTACACACTAATTACCCTTCCCCATGCTCTCCAATAAATATATTCTGCATATAAGCCAATATACTGCTTCTTGTTGGAGTAAATCAAAAAAAAAAAAAAAAAAATGCCCATATCAAGTGAGACTTCTTGTGCACAAATCTTGAACCCTTGCTATTTTGGTTTGGGTTTATAGTTGTAAATCTAATCTATTGTGTTTCTCCCACATTGCTTTTAAAAGAGATATTGAGGTACGTATATTTTATCATTTGCCTTACCTTAATTATAAACCTTCTCTTCGCTGTTGATTCGTGGGTCGAGTTGTCAGAAGCTGTAGACCTTTGACATGGGTCTAAGTCAAAATTGTGACAAACCACTAGTGGGGTCGAGCCATAAACACTCCGAATGGTTTGAGTAGTGAGAAACCCATCTGTGATTGTTGGAATTTTTTTTTAAAATGGAAAAAGAATATTATGTGGGAGGTGTGCCAACCAAGGCATTCCTACTTTTTCCATTTGGAGAGATGTGTTGGAGTGGGCTAGGGTTGCCGCACTCCCCCTCTCCCTTATTAGGGTTTCCACACAAACCTTATCCCCTATAAATATGAGTTAAAAGAAAGAAAACAATGTTTTTTCATTGTGAAGGGATTTTGGCAGAGCTGTCAATCGGGCCAGGTTGGGTTGGGCTTAGGTCTACCCAAGCCCAGCCCGGTATAGAATTCTTTTGCCCAAGCCCAACCCAAACCCAAACTCAGTCCGAGGAGTTATGCCCAAACTCGGCCCAATTTAATATATCGGGTTTCGGGCCGAGTTCGGGCTAGACCGAAGTTAAGAGCCAAATTAAAATTGAAAGATTTCTTTCAGGGTTTTGCAGTGACTAAAGAAAGGAGTAAATAGGTTCGGGAGTAACATGCGCACCAGAGTAGAAGAAGATGTAGCAGGTGGAAGAGAGAAGGTTACCTTGGTTGTGGCTTCATAAGGAAAAGTGGCATGGCATCTGTTGATTCTGCTTTTATGCTTGTAATACGATGATGCTTAGCTGTAGTACCATGGTTATTGTTGTTGGGATGCTTTGGATCTCTCAATGGGCCGTGCTCACCCACCATCCCTTGTTTCCATACTACTCATTGGTTGGTGCTGTTGCAGCTGGGGTTGGCCATGATAGTTGGTAAGTTGACACATCCAAAAGTTGGTGGCCACAGCAGCAACCCAGTGGAAAATTGAACATCTCCAACA
The DNA here is from genome assembly GCA_025762735.1 of Platanus orientalis. Lineage (NCBI taxonomy): Eukaryota > Viridiplantae > Streptophyta > Magnoliopsida > Proteales > Platanaceae > Platanus > Platanus orientalis. Next base: position 8,397 of record JAOXJP010125890.1, on the reverse strand, counting down.
ACGTCACGCTTGTTTCGTAACCTGGTAGATCCCCGGATACTTCTTCTTCCATACCAACGGTGGTGGCGGCTCAAACCCTTGCACCTTTATTGTCGATCTTGCTGACCAGTTGGAGAATAAAGGGAAGATGGTGTGTAGGGCGGTAATAGTTTTGATATTAGGGAAAAAAACCATACCAGAGAGGGAGGGAGGGAGAGAGGGGGGTCTGGTTCAACGATTAGGTTTAAGATTAAATGTTAATCCAATGGTTAACACATTTAGGTGGGATTTTGGGTTATATATATATACACACACACACACACACACACACATTTTGGGCCTGGCTGCGCCGAACATCGGGCTAAAATTAAATGTGACCGAGCCCAACCAAAAAATCACTTCAGGCCTCAAGACTTGACCCAAACTCGGCCCAGCCCGAAGTTCAACTTGCCCAACCCGACCCAATTGACAGCCCTAGATTTTGGTGAGCTGTAAAATTAGTGGTTGCATTAGGGTTTTCTCTGTGAAAAAGAACAAGAAGAAGAAATTAAGAGGCTGTTGTATGCATCTCCTTATTTCTCTCTTCTCTTTGTGTATTCAGTTCTTGAACTTGACTTTCTTCTTTAAGAAGTGCATGGCTATGAGTTTTTGTAACCAAGTCTCTTGCTTGGATCCCCACTCTCATTGAAAGAGAGATCGCCAATTCAACAAAGTATCTTGAGAATCAGTATTCTCCATGAGGGAAATCATCTTAGGTTCCGTCTAATTGTCCAGATTTGAGTGGATTAGAAAATAAATTTGAGAATCCAAAAAGTACAAGGAATATAAAGGGATTAGAAAAGGAATTGAAAGAAATAAAATAATTCCATTTGTTATTTGATTGCCAAGAAATTGAAAACAAATTTTTTTAATCCACAATAGATCAACAGTTAACATAATAGAGAGGGGTTTCCACCGGATTTGGTCACAAATTTGACATTCTGAGATGGAAAAGGAAAAAAATAAAATAAATACAAAGATATGGATTCCATTGAATTTGTACAAAAATCAATAGGTTTCTAATCCAACCAATCAAATGTGGGGAATTCGTCTAATCAATGGAATCCTATTCTGGATTCCACTAGATTTGGCCTAAATCCAGACAATTAGATGCAACCTTAATCTCTTAAATGATCTATTTAGAAAAAAACCTCCTATAGTACCATTATACTATTGGATTTTCTACAAAATTAAACACTAAGATTTTAAGGCTTTAAGAATAACAACGAGGTTTCATTTGTCTTTGTCAGATAATGCAAATTCATAGAGAGATTAAGGTTCTACCCGAACTAGGTTGTTTCCCAGAGTTAGTTTAGTTGCTATCCCTTACACGTTTCTAAGAGGTCTCAACTATCTTCAAGAAACATGGTAACAAAACATTCTATGCTCGGATGAATTGGTTAATTAAACTTATAAATTGAAGAAGACAACTTAATTTGAAAAACTAGAGATTGCAACTAAGCCACAACTGACGTCATTCACCATGACTGACCAAAGCCCTACGATAAATCAAAGTTCCACGATTGAATAGTGACCCAGGACTGACTTGGCAAGTCACAACAAGTGGTGTTTCATTACTGATTTTTTTCGTGACTAATCCTCATTGTGACCATATTGAAAATAATTTTGATTATTCTATCACTGTTGAATTTTCCACTACCACAAAACTAACAATCTTTGTGCCATGTATTTATTTAGTGTGTGTGCATCTCAAGCCACATTCTTATCTCAAAAATCTCAAGTTCAATGAAAATAGATGACCTTGTTCCGTGTGGATGATTTACACCATTAATCTATTGATATTTCTATACTAAAAATAATAATGAACCACCATAGATTGGGATTCTCAATGTTAAACGAGGGGAATGTAAATAAAGATTTCTTTGAGGACTTGAGAAGTCATGATTAAGGCCTTGGAAAACTCCAAAATCTAGAAAGAAGACATAAGTGGGTTATTCAACTAAGATCACTTTGTTATTTTGAATCCTCATATTTTGAAGGCATAAGAGTTGTATGTGACACTGAGTTAACAATTTGATAATTGTTATTTACTCTAGGATGAGTAAAGGGCTATGCAAAATTAGGGACTAGGACCCAATAGAAAACTAGAGAAAAGAAGAAGGGCCATAACTAGTCTATAGGTTGAGAGTCTTAAACACTAAAGAATAAATTCCTTATTCTCTCTGTTTTTTGATTATAAGAACGAAAGCATTTACTTAAGCCACCTATGGTTTAGTGTACTAGTATGAATTATAGACCATCTAATTGATCTGTATTTCTAAATTGTATTCATGGCTGATTGGAAGAGAGTAAATATAATTTTGCGTTTGGATTATTAGAAAACCAAGAATTGATTATGTTGAGAATTGGATGTGGATCATTAGAGATCCATGAACTATTTATCTAGGCTCTAATTAAATTATAAACCCTTGAGACCTAGGGATTTTAGGGATGTAGTGTTTTTTCATTAGATTGTGCATAGGAATGAAAGATTATTTTTTGAGTTTGGTTGAATCTTGGCATTAATGTAGTCAATTATCTTGCATGTTAAGTGGAGAACTTCAATTATCGTATAAAAAAAAAAAAAAAGGTTTCTTTTATGTCTACAATGTCTATATGAAGAAGTGGTAATATACTATGATTGACTTGATCCCTTCATTGGGTATATAGGCAGTCTGTTGATCAAGTTCAGTCTCAACAATATCTTTAATAACATAACCACATATTTTGTGATTATTGAGTTCAATATAACTCTATAATTTGTTAGCAAGATTGGAACTCAAATTTAAACACTTGTAAGCATGGTTATTTTGTACCAATGTCTGAAATTATCTCATTTCATCTGCTCATAGGTTTGCTATGCACTAGTTATCCCTCTTCATGCTCTCCAATAAATATACAACAACTTAAGCCAAGATATTGCTTCTAAGCATAGCCATTTGGTATCAAATCTTGTAAATAATCTTGTTTTATTATTATTATTATTATTATTATTATTATTATTATTATTTATACTACACACTAGTTAACCCGAGTGCAACTACCGTAAATCAAGGTCTTCTATGTAATTTAAAATTGACATAGCAATTAACCTAGAGAGGGATGTCTCCCAACTTGACCATTCTGTCCCGCTGGTCAACCATGATAACCAAGGCCATCATAATTACATTAAAAATAAATTAGACTCAATTATCTTGTCCATCAACTAAGTCCTAAAATTTTAACACAAATTGACAAGAGTAAATCCTTGGTAGGAGTCCGGATCTAATGGATAACCAACCCAATTTGCAATATAACTCTCTTTAATTAAAGATTACTACTCTTTAATTAACATAATCAACTATGAAATGGTTATTGGTTAATGTGGGAAGCTATCCCTTACCACACAATGAATTGCTTATTAATGCCTAAGGGAAACAAGAAGAGATGGATAAGACCCAAAGAAATTTTTTTTTGTGCCCAATAATACCTCTTACCATCCCTTGACAATTAGCAAAAGGCTTGCAAATGAGAGAGATTTCCTCTACAACACAAGAAGTAAGGATTTTCCTTGTAGCTCATGATGTCCCTGTTTATTGTTTTCAATTGATGTTTTTTCAAAAAAATTTCTTCCTTATTTTTTAGTCCCACATCGTCTGGGAGAAAGTTCTTTTGGAAAATATAAGTAAACACTCATCTTCACCTTGTGTATTTTGAAAGAGAACTCTCTCTTGTGTTGCTAGATATAGTGCACTAGCATGGGCAAGGGCAATAGCAAGGGCAAGGGAAAGGGCTTGGGCAGAAGGGTTCTTGAGGTGCACTTTGCACTTATCCGGGTTAGTTGTGACTAAAGGGTTCATTTTGGGACTAGTTCGCAACTGACTTGGGTTGGTGACTGAACTGAGGACGTATGGGCCACAACTGAACCTGATTCGGATTAAGGATTGAAACTAAATGGCTCTAGACTGGGTCATGACTGAACTTCAATGGCGACTAAGTGTGTCGCGACTCAGCGCAATTGGGCCGGTTCAGGATGTGACTTGTGACTGAAATCCATGAGTTGTGACTAAGGTCCATGGGTAGTGATTGAAGCCCATCAAGGCTCGGTCTATGATTGAAGCCAGTCCACAAATGAGCTTAGCCATGAATGGCCTAAAATATCTAGAACGAAGCTTGCGATGCAAGATAACCCATACAAAGCCCACATCTTGCCTTAGAAATGCCTAATCACGGTAAGAAGCCTATATTGATGTCCACCTAGAATTGGACACGTAATAAAGGTTGGTGAGATGAGATTGGAGCCCATCATCACCATATAAATATAAAGAAATGGGATTAAGACCCACTTGCAAATAAGGATTTTGAATTGCGCTAAAAATAAAGGTGAGAGTAAAAATAGAGAAGACGAATAAGAAGAAGAAGAAGAAGAAGGAGAAGCAAGCAACGACTGAAGACCTATCTCACCTCCTTTCTTATTTCTTTTTTGGATGTCTGTCATTGAACACCAAGCCTATTTGAACCATTGGATCAAAACCTCCCTTGAGGAGCTCTACTTTGCATCCTTAGGTTGGAAAAGCACCCCAGTCCAAGTGTGTTCTTGTAGAACCTCCACTAGGTTGATGGTATTTTCATGGTCTTCTTGACTTAGTTCTCATATATATTAAACAACTTGATAAGGGGAGACTTTACCAAAACTTTTGGAAATTTTAGACAAGTTTTCATGGACATTTTTTAACACCTAACTTTAAAAGGGCAATAAGTTATACATGGAGGTATTATACGTCTTTATTGGACAGTGTAAATCCTTTGAGAGACAAGGAATTGATTCCGAGCTTAGCTGTATCTTGGAGGTAGCTTGGCACGCTCCCTTACGCAATATTGTGGGAGGCCTCGACTATCTTCAAGAAGCACTAATGGCACCTTTATAGGTTTTAATTATATTAAATTAAAATTACTTGACTTTCAAGATTTTGAAATTAAGGGATTAATTGAAATTATTGGATTCATAGATCCAACAATTTGAAGATACATCTACTCCCGTTGCAAGTGTGAGCTTGAACGTGAACCCTTTTGGTCCCAGTTCTTACGCTAATAAGTTCAATGGAAAGAACTTCTAAAAATGAGAACACCGGATCTTGTATTGACGTCAACATCCTAAAGTCATGTATGTATTGTTTGATGAACCCCTCATATATCCTATTGAGTGGCAGCTAATGCTAAAGAGAAGTGAGATCATGGTGATCAAACTTACAGTTATCACCTCTTAACTGATGAGTTGTTTAAACAATTTTTTAACAAATTGGATAATGTTAGGGAGCTTTGAGAAGCCCTAAAGAGCATCCTATCATTGTGAAGAGTTTGGATATCAAAAATTTCAAGTCCAAAATTACTTGGAATATAAGATGGTTGATAATAGGCCCATTCTAGAGTAGATTAAAGAGTTGCAAAATATGATCGATTCATTTTCTATTGCTAGCATACCACTTCCCCCAAAGTATTAAGTTAATGTTCTAATATCCAAGCTGCCACCCTCTTGGAAGGATTACAAGCTTAAGTTGATGCACAAGAAAGAAGATATTTTCATGAAAGTTTTGAAGCATCACCTAAGAGTTGAAGAACTTTACCAAAAAAAAAAAAAGAAAAAAAGAACCTTTTCTAAAAACATGTCATCAAGAGTAAATCTAGTGACAAGAAACCACTAAAAAGGAAGTGGTTAAAGCTAAAATCCAAGGAAGGGGAGAATCCCTTCAAGAAAGACAATCAATTTCTTGCTTCAACTGTGGAAAGCCAGGTCACATTGCTCATTATTACCACAATAGAAAGATTGTTAGTACAAGCAAGGACAAGAGAAAGCAAATTGCTAAGCTAGAGAACATCATTTCCATGATCACTAAATTAAATGTGGTTGGAGATGAAGTTGAATGGTGCCTAAACACAAGCACTACATGCCACATTTTCAATGATCTGAACTTGTTTAATTCCTATGAAATTGTAAATAAAATGAACATGTACATAGGATTTTAGAGTATAGTTTGTAATTGTCAATTCCATGACAAAAAAATGTAATATTAGAAGGTCTTGTACGTAAGAGTACATGGTGTAATTAAGTTGTTTCAAAAGTCCATGTAAGTCCTAATCTAGAGAAACCATCAAGAAGTACATCATCAAGAAGTCTGGAAAAACCAAGCTTGAGAGACTACACTTCAAAAGATTATATCAAAGGACACTCTCAAGACTCAACTCACAACATCACCAATTTGCATACAAAGGTAAATACAAGTAAAATTGGTGATTAGATTGAGACCTAAGCCTTAGGGTGGTTTAGATGGACCTATCCCAAGACTTAGAATGCACCCTCACAAATTTGATTAAGTATGGAACTTAAGGAACATAAAAAATAACAATACAATTCAAAAACTGGGTAGGTGGACCGATCCACACTTTTTTGGATGGGTCCAAGTACCTGGACCAATCCAGGGGGTCTCGGGCATATAGAGTCTGAGTTGACAAAAATCACCTAGATTGATCTAGCTTGAGCCTAGACCGGTCCTTGATCCCTCAGGTATTCAAGGTCTGTGCTGACAAAAGGCAGTTGGACCAATCCAAAAAATGGTGGACTAGTCCAACATGACAGATTTGGAAAAAAATTAATTCAAAAAAAAAATCAAGGGCCTAGTTTTTTTGTCCATTTGAGGATGATTTAGGGAAAGGTTTTGTAGAGTTTATAAATACCAAGAGCACAAGAAAACCCTACATTAAGGAAGATATTGAGGCTACATGAAGGTTTTTGGTGAAGTTTGGCTTAAGCTCTACAACATATTCATATACTCTCAAAATTTAAAGAGGTAATTCTCCATTCAATCCATGTGTTTATTGATTAAATCTTGTGAGGATTGTCCATCTAGGGTATTCAAACCTACTAATCCTTGAAAGCTTTAAGAGAGAGTCTAAAATTGTGTTATATTTATTGAGGAATCTCTTAAAAGAAAAGAGATTTAAAACCACATTTATATCAGCCTATTGAGGCATTAATCCAAAAAGATATTTAAAATCATAGTTTTATTATCTTATTGAGAGGCATTAATCCAAAAATGGATTTAAAACCATACTTATATTAATCCTATTGAGAGGCATTAATTCATAAAGGGACTTGAAACTATAGTTATATCATCTTATTAAGAGGCACTTAATCTGAAGATCAATCTATAAAAACATATACTTCATTTACTTTTGATTGGAGCTCTCGTCGGAGTCATTGGGAGCTATATTACCTTTGCCGGAGTCACCAAAGGTGTTTGAAAACCCACCTGAGCCACCAGACTTTAATAACTTACAATGAGTGGATTCTCATGGGTGTGTAAGTTGGGAGTTAGTTTTTATTAATTTTATCTATAATAGATAGCAAATTCTAGTAATAAAAATCATAGCTTTTGTGACGAGCTTTCAGAGTGGACATAAGCCAAGTGGAAAACCGAACAACTACAAATCCATTGTGCATTGTGAGAATATGTTATTTGCTTTGTTAATTGAATTTATTGTTTTTGCTGTTAAGTATTTGATTCATCTTTTAAATTGATTGAATAATCACTCGATTGCACTATTATGAAACCAAAGGGATAAAAGCAAAACCTTTAGGGAATTTATCAGCCCATCTCCATCTTTGCTATAGTTTGCTAGTGTATAATGGAGCATAGCGGTCCATGATAGTATTCATAATGAGGAATTCTAATTGATTTACTTGAAACAATTTTATTTAATATTTCACTCCATAATGGAGATAAATAACTAAGTAAATCAAAATTAAAATAAATTGAACTTAATAGTTAAATTATTTTTAAAAGAATTGGCAAGATCCTATTCACCCCCTCTAGGATCACATAGGTTAACAACTTAGAATTTCAATTGGTATCAGAGCGGGTTGCTCGTGAAGGGATTAACAACCCAAGTCAAGATCCTAGTTTACTCAAAAGTTTAATCTATAGCTTCTAAGGATGAGGGACAATCCACTTCTAAGCTTTCGTTCTTTGATGGAACAAACTATGCCTATTGGAAAGCACATATGCGGATTTACCATAAGGCCATGGATCTAGCAGTTTGGAACTTAGTGGTTATTGGCTAGATAGTGCCAAAGGATAAGGAAGAAAGGGATTGGACCTCAGCAAAAAAGATTGCCTACAATTCAAACTATAAAGCACTCAATGCCATTGTGTGCAATGTGAGTCTAGGTGAATTTAGGAGGATTTGCACCTTAGAGTTTGCCAAAGAAGTATAGAATCTCTTAAAAATAACCTATGAAGGTATGACTATGGTGAAGCAATCTAAGTTTTACACTCTTTAAATTTTTGGATAAATCACCATTACCTCATGGATTCAAGAACTTGGATCCATCTAATAATGGCT
>JAOXJP010125879.1:0-13731 GCA_025762735.1 Platanus orientalis | reverse complement strand
GATCCTCTGAGTCTCGATATAGGCCAATAAATAGTTCACAGCAGTCTCTTGTTAGGGATTTACCCTAATCCTAGGATCATAAGAAAACAAAACAAAGCAAAATAAAGATCAAGAACAAAGAACAAAACACAAAAAACACCAGATTTATGTGGTTCACCCAACTTAGGCTACGTCCACAGAGTCGCTATGATTTTTCACTATGATCGAAGAACAGAAAGTACAAGACGATTTTGTATTTACGGCCGCCCTCAACATTATACATATAATTAGGGCTACACCAACCAAGTGTGAAATTACCATAATACCCCTACTAAAAAATTCGGGTCGAGGGTTCAACAGTTGGATCCGTGAATCGGGGAAAACTATACAGTAATATCAGGCTCCACACTTCCCATCAATCTCCCACTTGGAGACTGATTACAACACAAAACTCTAAACTCTCCATGGCTTCAAAACATAACAAGCGTCACAAGGACCAACCCGTTTTGTTCTCAATGACGAAGACCAACTGAAGTTGAACACAACTTTAGTTTCTCAATGATAATTGCCTTATTTAACATGTCTACAGGATTTTGACTTCCATAAATCTTCTTAAGTGACAACACTTCCTCCTCCAAAAGTGACCTTATGAAATGGTAATTCAATTGTATACGCTTCGTCTTAGAATGAAACACTGGATGCTTTGCAAGGTGTATAGTGCTCTGACTATCACTGTACAAAACACTATTTTCTTGTTCCTTACCCAACTCTTCTAAGAAGCTTTGCAACCAAATCATCTACTTTCTAGCTTCAATAACTGCAATATATTTAGCTTCTGTAGTGGAGAGAGCTACAATCTTTTGTAACTTAGAATCCCAACTAACTGTTGTACCACCCAAGGTATACACATACCCAGTAGTACTTTTACTATTATCAACATCACCACCTAAGTCTGAATCAACAAAACCTTTCAATTCCACACATGCACGTTTAAAACAAAGTGATTTATCTGTGGTACCCCTTAAATATCTTATGATCCACTTTACTACCTCCCAATGTTGCCTACCTAGATTGCTCATGTATCTGCTCACAACTCTCACTGCATGTGCTATGTCTAGCCTAGTACAAACCATAACATACATTAGGTTGCTAGTAGCTAAAGCATATAAAACTCTTTTCATGTCATCCTGCTCCTACTTTGTCTTAGGTGATTGCTTTTTAGATAATCAAAAGTGACTAGCTAAAGGTGTGCTCACTGGTTTTGTACCTTACATGTTGAACCTTTTTTATATACTCTGCTTGTGAGAGTACCAAAGTTCTAGATGCTCTATCTCTGCTAATCCTCATTCTAAGGATTTGTTTTGTAGAAACTAGATCTTTCATTACAAAATGCTTGGACAACTCCTTTAAGTTATTGATCTCTTGCATGTTTGACCCTATAATAAGCATATCATCCACATATAGGAGTAAGATACTATAGCTGTCACCAAACCTTTTAACATAGCAATAATGGTCTATCTTACATCTCATGAAACCACTATTGCACATGAAGTCATCAAACTTCTTATACCACTGTCTTGGAGCCTATTTCAAACCATACAGGCTTTTATTCAGTTTGCATACCAATCCCTCCTTATCTGGTACTATGAATCCCTGTGGTTGTATCATATAGATGTCCTCCAAATTGCCATGGAGGAATGCAGTTTTCATATCTAGTTGCTCAATGTGCAAATTTCTACAACCACAATTCCTAATACCACTTTAACTGTTGTCAATTTCACAACTGGAGAGAAGATATCAGTGTAGTCAACACCTTATTTTTGTTGAAATCCTTTCATAACCAATCTTACCTTGGAGCGTTTACTTCCATCATGTTCTTCTATGATCTTGTACACACATTTATTATGTAGAGCCTTCTTGCCTTTTGGTAACTCAGTCAACTCCCATGTCTGGTTTGACATGAGTGAGTCCATCTCTTCCTACATACCTGACTCCCACTCGATTGAGTTTATCAATCTCTAATGCCTATACATAACATTCTGGCTCACCACCATCAGTCAATAATAAATAATGTAAACATGGAGAATACCGTTGTGTCGGTTTGGGGATTCTTAAGGACCGTCTCACCTCAGTAGCAGGAGTACTTGATTCAACTTGTGGAGTTATGTTTTCGGGATTATTTTAAACTCTCCTCAAAACATCACTTTCAAAAATCTCTTCTGGTTCAACACACCTGTTCTTTTCAACATGAATACCTACATTATCAGATTCTGTAGTTAACCAATCCTTATACATAACTTTTTCATTAAATATAACATCTTTACTTCTGATCATTTTCTAATTTTATTCATCCCAAAATCGATAACCGAACTCATCAGTGTCATACCCAATAAAAGTATATTTTCTAGATTTTGGATCAAGCTTACTCCTAGCATTAGAATCTATATGTACATATGAAACACAACCAAATACTTTTAAATGTAAAAGACTTACCTTCTTTCCACTCCAAGCCTCTTTTGGTAGATTTTCATTTAAAGGAACAGAAGGTCCACAGTTGAGTAAGTAAGCTGCAGTATTAATTGTATCAGCTCAGAACATTTTTGGTAGTCTAGAGTGTATCCTCATGCTTCTAGCATGTTCATTAAGAGTTCTGTTCATGCGTTCTATCACCCCATTGTGCTGTGGTGTTTTGGAAACAGTTTTCTTTATTCTGATCTCATTAATGACATAAAATTCTTTAAACTCCTTGTCTTCATACTCTCCTCCATTATCAGATCTCAAACACTTTATCTTCAAATTTGTCTCAGTTTTTACCATGGCTTTCCACTTCTTAAAAGCGTTATAAACATTAAATTTATTTTTTTAAAAATAAACCCATATCTTTCTTATTGAATCGTCGATGAAGGTAACATAATATGATGAGCCTCCAAGAGATAAAACTAGAGAAGGTCCCAACACATCTTTATGAACCAATTCTAATTTTTCTATCTTGGGTGTTTTGCCAGTCTTTGAGAAACTGTCTCTCTTTTATATTTCAAAGATATAGTCCTCACACAAACCAATGTCCAGTGATTTTATACCTGATAGTTTTCCTTTAGATAGAAGTGCCTTCATCCCTTTTTCACTTATATGGCTAAGCCTATGATGCCACAGATTTGAATTTTTTTCTGCATCAACAATTGTAGCAGAATTTTTGGTGTTTGTCATTATGTAGATAGTACCCGTCTTTTTTCCACGAGCTATAACTATGGCTCCTTTGGTGACTTTTCAATAACTACCCATGAAATTTACTGCATACCCTCTATCATCAAGTTGTCCCATAGATACTAGGTTTCTCTTCAAGCCTAGAACATGTCTAATGTTTTATAACTTTCATACAGCTCCATTGGGTAATTTAATATGAACATCTCCTTTGCCCATAATGTCTAAAGGTTTATCATCAGCTAGATAAACCTTTCAAAATTCACCATCAACATAATTTTCCATGATTTCTCTATATGTGGTAGAGTGAAAGGATGCCCCTGAATCCAAGACCCATGAATCAATGGGACTGTCAATGCTCAAAATCAGAGCATCAAAGACCTCTTATGTTGTGACATTCACTAAATCTTGCTCATCCTTGTTCTTCCTCTTTGGTGTCTAACAATCTTTCTTCAGATGACCCTTCTTTCCACAGTTTCAACAATTGCTAAAAGGTTTTCCAGATCTTGACTTACTCCTCTTGGAATTCGATTTACCATAGTCTGCACTTCTTTCAGATGTTCTTTCTCTGTTCTCTGTATTCAGAATAGAACCTGATGCTTCCTCTGATTTCTTCCTGTGAATTTCTTCACTTAAAATCAAGTCCCGAACATCATTGTATTTGGGTTTTTAGTTTCCAGAAGAACTACTCACTGCAGTTACAGTACCTTTCCAACTTTCTGGCAAGGAGGATAAAAGAATAAGAGATCTGACCTCATCTTTGAATTCAATCCCTCAACTGGGATATAACTATATTGAACTCATTTAGATGATTAGTCACAGTCGTGCCTTGTGACATCTTTAGGTTAAATAATCGCTGCATCAGTTACACCTTGTTAACAACAGAGGGTTTTTCATATATATTTGAAAGAGCTACCATAAGACCTGCTATGGTTGTCTCCTTCGCTATGTTGACGGCAACATTACGAGCCAACGTCAATTGAATAACCCCTAGCACCTATCTATCAAGAAGAACCCATTCATCTTCTTTCATGCTATTTAGTTTCTTTCCTAAAAACAATTTGTACAAGTTCTTCAAATAAAGATAATCTTCAATTTGCACCTTCTATAACCTAAAGTCCGAACCATCAAACTTATTGATTTTGACATTCCCTTCATCTATAGCCATCACTCCTACTCTAACCAGATTGCTCTGATACCAGTTGTTAGGGATTTACCCTAATCCCAGGATCGTAAGAAAGCAAAACAAAGTGCAATAAAGATCAAGAACAAAGAACAAAACACAAAAAACACCAGATTTACATGGTTCACCCAACTTGGGCTACGTCCACAGAGTTATTACGATTTTTCACTAGGATCAAAGAACAGAAAGTATAAGATGATTCCATATTTGTGGCCGCCCTCAACATTATACATATAATTAGGGCTACACTAACCAAGTGTGAAATTACCATAATACCCCTGCTAAAAAATTCAAGTCGGGGGCTACCTCACCCGAAGCCTCCACCTTACGGGGGTTCAGCAGTTGGATCCATGAGTCGGGGAAAAGTGTACAGTACTATCAGGCTCTACACTTCACATCATCTTTATTGTTCGCTTTGCACCAACATCCCACGATAGCTCATGGGTTTCTCTGATTACCGGTTCCTTAAGAGAGAAAATGGAGATCAGAGGGTATTTCCTGGGTATGAAGAGGTACTCTCGTTTTTGAACGACTTTGCCAGGGATTTTGGACTCAGTGAGTTGATTCGGTTCTTCACTAAAGTGGTTCGAGTACAGCAAGTAGATGGAAGGAAAGATGAATGGATCGTCAAGACTCAGATTCGAGGTTCAGAATCAGAGGAGGTGTTTGAGGTTGTGGTCGTCTGAAGTGGGCACGACGGGGTGCCACAAATCGCTGAGATTCTAGATATTCTTCTATTTTAATACCGAACCATCGTAGTCATTCATTTTTTAAGGAAGACAAAGCTTTACCTACTGTAGCTGGAAGGAAGGGTATTTTGGTCATTACATATGTATCGAACTAAGTGTATTGACTAAAAGATATTGCTTCATCAGGTTGTATGTCACATCTTGATTGGTCATTTTTGGAGAGAGTGGATTATATCTGCTCCTCTCTACACCCTGGCAGGGGGAGGGCACATCAGCGTCGACAAGTGAAATGCCCCCCCCAAAAAGTGAAAATCACTTGTCGGTGCTGATGTGCCCTCCCCCTAAAAGGGTGCATAGAGGAGTAGGCGATAAGAGGAGCGGATACAATCCACTCTCGTTTTTGGACTAGACCAAGCCAACACTAGTCTGTGTCCCTTCTTGACCCGGTTACTTCCCGGGGCCCTATGGTGGGTTGTGGTTGTCAAACGTTCATAGTTAAGATGTTAGTGATTGGCTAGAACTTAGTAAAAAAGATAATGAATGGGGATGGCGCAATTAGACCCATGAATATTGAATAGGGCTTGGATGAGAGGAGGGGTTGTGTCAATGATAAGACAAGTCCTAACATGCTGTCACATGGCCTTTGTTAATAATTTGGTGTCTCAAGCACTAAGCAACAACAAACTAGTCCACTAAGACCAATTATGAGTTATCAAATGTTCTATGATGAAAATGTGTCTGTAGTATGTATGGTGAATGATAAACTGACATGTGTTGTGTTTCGGGGTTAAAAATGTCTCAAAAAGTGTTCAAATGAAAAAGTAGGTATTCAGAAAGGGACACCAAATTCAAAAACCCATCATGTGTCAATCAATGCATGCTTACAGAGGTCTGTGTCAACAAAGACAATCATTCTCAATGGATAATGGAATAACAAAAATATTTTCTCCGATCTCTCATGTTTAAAGGGCCTTTTTAAAGGTCATCAAATAATTTATAATACCATTATTGTCAAAGAAATATTAAGGTTTACACTCTGAATATTGAAAATCTAATGGTTATTAAGGTTTATATTAGTAAAATCTATGATAGATTAGAATGGTGATTTCTCATTAAAATGATGGAAAGGGGATTTAAATTCTCGGTAATCTATAGAATCCTCATTAATGAATAATGAGTTAGGAGATTAAATTTCCCTTTTTATGTTCCTCATTTGTGTAGAAGGACTATCAGCCACTTTGATGACAAAGGAGAGAGAAAGTAGAATTTCTGGTATTAAATTGAGGAGATCAAATATGTCCATTGCCTATATATTGTTTGCAAATAATTGTTATATATTTACAAAAGTTAATACAAGGAAAGCATAATAAATTAAAAACACTCTTAGAATATAACATTGTATTTGGCCAAGATGTGTTAGTTTTGAAAATTGAAATTATATACTCCTCACAAGTTTATGAGAATTATTACCCAATGTTTAAATATAAAAAAGTCCAATCTCCTAATTCATACCTAGGAATTCCCTCATAAATAGGTAGAAATAAACATGCTCTCTTTCATGTCTAGAAGAGAAAATATCAAATGACATTCAGAGTTTGGAAGAAAATTTGTTGTCACAAGTTATGTGGAATATGGTTTAAAGTTCTGCACGATTTGTCTCAGTATCACGGGGTGGAGGTATCGTTCACTTCCTTAGTTTTAAAATTGTGGCATATCGTGGCTTGTATCGCACATATCACAAGTGTCTCACGATACAAGTGAATTTTTCTAAAGAAAACCCTTGAAACATGGTTGTGATATTGTTAAAGAGTATCGCATATTGCGTCTTGTCCTACCATATAGTCAATCTCAAAATACCTCCCCAAATCTCTTTTATTTTTTCAAAAACCATGTAGATTTAGCTTCATTGAGCTAAATCTATGAGTCTTCTATAGTCCATTTGAATCTAAATCTTGTATTTGGAACCTACCGAAGGATTGAAACCGAAACACCCCAAATTTCATCAATAACTTCGGTAAGTGCCTTATTTTGCTCCAATCCTTTAAAATTTTTAATATGCTTTGCATATGTAATAAATCTAAATTCATGAAGTTAAAAGTTATTTTTGGAAAATAAAAAATATTTATATATTTATTCAAAAAATAAAAATAAGGAAAATTAAAACACACCAAATGGGCATGTTTGGTCTATTTTTTATATGAGATACTATAGCCCTACATAATATATCAATTTGGTTTATTCATGAAATAAATAAATTTTTTTTGTATTTATATATTTATTAAATAAGTAAAAAATATTGAAAATTGCAAAATTAAAAAATACAAGAAGCATATTAGAACACATTGTCTCTAAATTCTACTATGTTTCTCCGTATATATTTTTTAAATTTTTTTTATATTTTTAATGCAAAAATTAATTAAAATTACAAAAATGAAAAAAAGATCTAGAAAATTACTACAGACATGGTAGAACATTTTGAAACATATTGTATATGTTTTTCTATGTTTTATCATGATCTGCCATTTTTTTTAAGTGAGTTGGGAGTCTTAAGATTGCTACTATTGCTATATCTTATTATATTATATTTCTCTAGTTTCACTCTTGTAGTTGTACTTTTGTAATACTTTGTATTACCAATGAATGGATTATTGTTTGAGTTATACATTTATGTTATTGATTATGTGGATTTTTAGCTTTATTGTGTAATGTGTAGTGTAATTTATCAACATCTAACACTTACATTCTAAACATGTGCAATAGTATGTCATAAGGGTACCGGTTTCTAACTATTGACACTCAAGTATGTAATGAAGTGTAATGGTCTATAAGTGTTTAATGATGATTGTTATAACATTTTCTAAAGTTTCATTAAAAAATTATAAGGTTTACATAATGTTTTCATAGATTCCTATAGATGACAACATATCTTATGAGAGGGTGAGAATTCTCCCAACCATCATAGATGTTTGTTTTCTATATATAATGATTCCTAAACGTATATTAGTGTTTATTTTATCAAATCCTAATGTTTCATAAAAAAATTATTTCATTTGATTATTATTTCCCCTGTTTCCTATTTTTAAGCGTTTACCAACGATACTCTATGATATACCATACGTATCGATATCCCTAGGGTACGATATGTCGTGCAATATTTGACATTGGAGTGTCTCCCATTACATCTTAGATCTAGAAATGCAAGTGTCTTATGACATTTCTAATGATGTGGCAAGCCAAGTCATCAACATGTTAAAGTTCTATAGCAGTCTCAATCAACAATTTTGGGGTAACTTTCGAGGCAAACCTATATGAACTTCGTATGAATTAGCCTTCATGACATACACTATTGAAAATATTTATGAGTTTAGTTTCCAATGCATCAAATAGTGTGTAATTTGAAGTTCTCTAGATGTTATGCCTGTTTTTCTAGAAGGTGTCTACACTGACTATGGTTAACTCGAAGCTACGAGTTTTGAGGTTTCTTATGACTTTTCTCATTCCAAAGTTGTCTTTATACTTATAATTAGATGTATTTTGAGTCCATGGTTAAGTTTATTAGTTAATTAAGCATTGCAACTTTAATTTGGTTTTTTTTTTTTTTTGAATGTAAGAAAGTGGTTGAGAGTCTTTACTTTGCTTAAAGGGTTGTTCCAAGTCTAGTCCTATATAAACCCATGGCTGTGTATGAATTTGGATAAGTGTGAATTGATATTTGAATACAATCAACCTTTGGCTTTTGAAGAAGAATTTCTTTTGCAACTTTTATCCATTCGGTGGATTTATGGATTGGTGAGAAGTTTTGTTTTGTATCTCTTTGGTGGTTTCCTTGAGTGGTGAGTGTATCTATCTTGCTCTGTATCCCTTGGGTGGATTCCTGCAAGTGGTGAGCTAATCCTTCACTTTTTGATAAAGAGCTTATCTTTCCTTTGTGAGTGTGTTTTAATCATATCAGGCGTAAGTTTAAATTATTTATGCAAATTTTGAATATAATTTGGTTGGACAAAACATACTCATCTGACAGATGCCTTTAACCCGGTGAAAAAAGCCATTTAACTACATTCGGCAAACAAAATTTTTTCTTGATTCATCTGTTTGCAGATAAAATCGCTAAGCAAACATCCTAGACTAGTATCAGATTGGTATAAGAGCTTTGGTGATCATGGATGGTCATTGCC
Organism: Platanus orientalis; assembly: GCA_025762735.1. Taxonomy (NCBI): domain Eukaryota; kingdom Viridiplantae; phylum Streptophyta; class Magnoliopsida; order Proteales; family Platanaceae; genus Platanus; species Platanus orientalis. The sequence goes on along the minus strand of JAOXJP010125879.1, from coordinate 4,504 downwards.
ATCCTGGACCTAATGTTAATGCACCTCCATCTCACAAAATAGACTTCTGTGATGTCAAAGTAGATGAGTTAAGAAGACAAGTTCAACAACTTCAACAACGTCTTAAGCACTATGAACCTTTTGTATGTGATGTTTCTTGATGGGTAAAAGACCTGGGACCAACCAATCTTTTCCTTATCAAGTCCAACTGAACTGCTTGGGAAAACTAAGTCTTGATACATGCTAGAGCAAGAAAAATATGGAACACCTATCGCATGCAAATGGAACGCATTAAATGCCTCAAGAGTATCCCGAGGTCTAAGCATTCAGCCTCAAAAGCAACCCCAATCATAGGATGTGGCCCCACAAATAAAGGCATAATCATTGGGCGGGCATCTTTGGTTGAAACAAATTCCGAAAGATCGCCCGAGCGAGAATTACGGGATTGCCAAGTTGGAACGTTGGGGATGACCTAAGCTATAAAAGTAGGTTCGTGCCAGGAAAAAGGTAAGAAAAAATTCTTGACTTAAGTCCCCTTTCCTTGTCCCATCCCTCTCTTACTTGATCATCGGAGGACTACTAGCCTGGACTCCGCTGGCACTCCCTCGTTTCTTTCTTGTAGGGGCATTCGATCAAGGGATCATTGTGCACTTATCTGAGGACTTCTGGGTCGATTTGATCCCAACATCATCAATTCCCATTATAATTCAAAGGGTAAATCGTCTAATGATGAAGGAGATAATGTTAACTCTTTCCATCTTGCTCAGAACCAAGCATCAAGTGAAGAGGATTTTCCATGCCATCGTGCTCAAAGGGACTATGAGTTCCAATGAGATTATCTTGATGCAAAAGTTGATATTCTAGAATTTGAAGGGAGAATGCAACCGGATGAGTATCATGATTGGCTGTACTCGGTAGAGCAGATTTTTGCATACAAGGATGTATCAACTCATTGGAAGGTAAATCTTGTCACCATCAAGTTAAATAAATATGCTTCCTTATGGTGGCAAAATCTCAAGAAACAATGAGCTTGTGAAGATAGAAGTCGCATTGCTACATGGGAGAAGATGAGAAGAGAACTTAAGTGAAACTTTTTGCTAGATAACTATCGACAATACACTATCCTCAAGTTTCACAATTTCAAACAAAAGGATATATTTGTGGAAGTTTATACAACCAAATTTGAACATCTTATAATGAGATGTGAGATCTACGAATTGGAAGAGAAAACTATAGCTTGCTATCTTGGCAGGTTAAGAGCAAAAATTAATAATGTTATCCAATTGCAACTTTATTGGACTTATATTGATGATGTTAAGTTAGCCCTTAAGGTGGAGAAACAACTTAAAAAAGCTTGTGGAAGTAGTTATCAATCCTTTGCTAAGAATGGTCTTCCTAGCAAGAAGAATACCCCCTCCATGAAACCAACTTCAGTGGGTAAAGTGATGATGGTTTGAACATTCTCTAATAATGATGACATAGATGGTCCTAACCATCTAAGCTCATTTAATAACCCTTGCAAGTGTTTGCTTCCGATTGTCCCAATTGCAAAATTGTGTCTCTTGTTGAAGAAGAGATATATGAAGAAGATGGTGATAATGGTTCAAATGAGGAGCTTCCGAAAGAAAAGGATGAAGAAGAAATCACTTACGTTATTATGGGTGAATCTCTTATCATTCAGTGAGGCTTAAGTACAGTCCATGAAGAGAATGATGATTAGCTTCATAACATCTTTCACACAAGTTGTACTTCTCATGGAAAATTTTGTGATGATATCGTTGATGGTGGAAGCTATTAAAATGTGTTGGTAGCCAACATGGTTGAGAAATTAAAATTCAAGATCAAATCACACCCACAACCTTACAAGATTACTTGGTTTTACAAAGGAAATGATGTAAGAGTAAACAAACATTGCCTAGTTCAATTTTCATTTAGAAAGAATTATAGTGATGTACCCATGGAGGAAGCACATTGATATGTATATCCCCCACTTCTTGCTAATTGTGAAGGATTTTACGGATCTTAGCCCTCTTCCTTTATGCAATATTTATTTATTTATTTATTTTTTGTTTAGGAGAAAATGTCATTTTCTTCTTAAGTGTCTCACCATCCTCTTGGCCCCTTAATGGTTCAAACCTGGTTAGGAGCATTAAATTCCTAAACTCCACATTGGCTCAAGCTTGGTGTTGTTTGCACAATGCACAAAGTGTCCGGGTATTAATAACACCCCTTTCCTGCTCCCTTTCAAACTTGGTTTCCATAGTTGTATATGAATTTTTTGGCTTTCTTTTTTTATTATGTGGATTTTTATTAAGTCCAGGCTCCTGGTGCTTTTTTTCCTTTTGGCTCTTCTTGCCTTTCAGTACTATGGGAACTCCTGAGTGTGACATGTACTAAATTTGTAGGGGCAAAGCTCTCAAATGAGCAATGTGCGAATGGGAACTTTAATTTGTGAATGACACAGTCCATGAATGAATCTTGGTCACAAATGATTGGTTGCACAAATAACTACTGTCAGTGAATGACTTAGTGTGCGAATGGGAGACCTTGGTCTCATTTGCAAGCTTCTTGGCTTGCGGATATGGTCGTTTGTGCGAATGTGGCGCTTTATGAAACTGAGGGGTTTTTCCTCCATTCACGAGTATTGATGTTGGTGAATGGGATGACATGTCCTCATTCACAAGGTATAAGGTTGGCGAATGTGATTCTGGCACTTCATCCGAATCATGATTTTGTGACTTTTGCACTTGGAGTAGCTTTTTCTTGGGAATATGGACCAAGTTTGACTACCCATTGTACCTTCAAGTTGCTTGCATCTACTTGGTTAGCATAACCCCTTGTTTCGGTAGATACTAAGATAGATTTGTTGGTGGTTGTGGAAGCACTATCCTTAGTAGATATTGGCATAACCACAACCACTTAGGAGGAGACAGAAGCCTCAACCCTTGCTGGTGGTAGGGAGACCATAGCCTCAACCTTAGTTGATGATAGGGAGACTAGAGCCTTAACCTTTAGAATAGATGGTGGGGAGACCAAAGCCTCAACCCACAATTCGGGTGTTGATGATATAGCTAAATTGCCTTACAGGGCACCAAAAGTTGGCTCTAGGGTTGCAACTTTGGTGGGATACCTTGAGAAGAAGAGGAACCCATTAGTATAATGAAACTTGAAGAAAGATGAGAGGAGAGTAATGTCCCATTGAGCGTGCTAGAAATTTGTAATACCAAATTTCATTGTGTGAAAATATTGAATGTTTAAATTATCCAGCCGTTTAGAGAGTTGGTTTATTGTTTTTATGTGGGAACTATCACTCCAAACTCTATAGAGAGCTTGTTAATAATTGTTGTTTAACACAACAAACCTCTAGTTATCTCAAGCTTCTCAACTTGTAAATAAAGAAAGTTGCATAAAATAAAGAAGAAAAGAGAAGGAGGAGGGATGAAAATTTGACTCTTTTATTAAAAAAAATATGATTTACAAGCTTCTACTTCAAACATAAACTAAGATTTACATCTTACTTGGCCATGAACTTCTTTAATCAAGCTTATGTATTATCTTCCTCAAGGATTTGTTGAGGTTTAATGGACTTGCTGCCTTCTTAGAAGAGAGATGTTTGTTGTTTTGCAAACTTTGAGAAGATGGAGAAGATGAAGACCTTACTCGGATTTGAGAGCAACAGCCTTCAAACACTATGGAAAATATGGGAGAGTCAAATAGTGATATTTTCATCCTCTTTGAAGGTATATATAGATGAAGAACAGCCTAAGTTAGAGTCCTTGTGGATCCATTTCCTCATTGCACTAGAGTCCTTCTTAAAGTAGGAATGTATCTTTCCTCTTTTCTATACATATCAGTGCTTCTTCTAGGTGAGATTGCTATGCCATAAGTCTGCTGGGTACTCAAGGAGTCCATAGGTGTCGGGGCTATGCAAAACAACTGCCATTGAAAGAGTTACAGTCAAGCACGGGTTCCTAGTCTAGCAATGGGTGAATGAGAATAAATTCTCATTTACGAGTTCCATGTTGTCGTGAATGACTATATTATAGCCTGTTCATGGGATTTATTTATGTTGGCGAATGAGGAATTTTACCTCACTCTTAGAGGCACTATGTCTTGTGAATGACAGGAAATTTGTCATTCGTGAGCTTTCAATTTCAACAATAGTCTTAAGGAAGAAAATACACCATAAGTTGATTACATGTTGTTCTCCTCTAATATACATTCAATGTTGCTACCCCAACAACTTGAAGATCCAAAAAATGAAGTAAATATCTTTGAATTTCAGACTTTCACCACAACAAGTTTGTGGTCAAAAATTTTCAAACTCGAGGAGTATGATGCGTGAGCATACCATGTCAAGAAAAAGCTAGATGACCGTGGATAGTCCTCTTTGTCAAGTCTAGTGGAGCAGTTTATTTTTATGTTATTTTTTTATTTTAGAAGAGTTAATTAGTGGTAATTTTGTAATAAGGCCAATAGTGTCATGGTTAGTTTAGTTTTTTTTTTTTTTTTTTTGGTTTTTGTT
>JAOXJP010125878.1:0-27729 GCA_025762735.1 Platanus orientalis | reverse complement strand
GTCTCTTTCTGTCTTAAATCACTCACGGTTAATAGGTGAGAAATCTTTCTACTCTCTTATTTCTTTTTTCTTCCTTCTCCTACTTCTCTCCCAAACGTGCAGCCTTTACCTTCTCCATAATTTCTTATAGAAACTCCATCTTCTCTTCCTTATTACTTCTCTCATCACTTAGTTCATCAACCTCTTTATTCTTTTGTTTTTCTTTCTTTATTTCATATTTTCTTGAATTTTCTGGATGCAGAATTTTTAGAACGATAGTCATGAAAATTCAAATTTCTCTCTAACCAATCTTTTATACCTAAAATCCTTTTAAACCTAGCATCTTCATGCCTAAACTTATCATTCCATACCAAGAATCACAATTCTTAAACTTAAATCCCACACTTTCTTGAAAATACATCATTCTTGATTTTGGACAAATTTTGGGGGCTTTCTTGATTTCTTGATTTTTCTTCTAAATTTTTTTGTTGACTTGATTCCAAACATTAGCTTCATCATTCTTGGATAATCTCTCTTAAAGATTGTTATTTTTTATGTGTTTTTTTGAATTTATTACTATTTTTTCATCACTTTAAAATCCAAGAATCATTCTTTATTGATCTTTATTATACTTTTAGGCTTTTGGTTCAATTTTACTTATTGTAGGAATTCATTCCTTTGAATCCTACATCAAATTTGGTATCAAAACCAGGTTTCCAACTAATCCCTATCTAATTGAAATCCATTTGAATAGGAAACCCGTGGATTGCTTTCATTTGCCTTACCCTAAATCCTTTCGAGGTCCTTTCCATAGTTTTAGAGTTCCTTCAAAAGTGCCTAAAATTAATTTAGGGTCTTTCTAAAAGGGCTTCAAATTAATTTAGGGCCTACCCTAAATTCTTATCAACAATTATATTTCCTTCTCGATTTATTTAGGATCATTTCCAAAGGGCCTGGATCTTTGTAAGGATCATTTCCATTATTCTAAGGCTACCCTAAAATTGTTGAGCAAGCCCTAAACACCATGGTTGGGGTTAGTAATAATGATTTAACTGCTGAAGTTTAGAAATAGGCTCGTAAAATGAAATCCACCAAGATAGAATTGACTTCCCGTATGGATATGCTTAAGGCTTTGGTTCAACAGCTAGTGGATACATTGGAAGGCTTCCGTTTAGATATTCGGGGATTAAAGAAAAGTAAAGAACATGTCCATGATGGGGAATCATGACAGCCAATGTCTTCCTTTAATCATCATGAGGAGACTTAAGTCATGATACACCTCTTATCAAGTAACATGGAGAGAATGGTTGTATATCCTTGATGCAGCCACACTCAACACATCAGGAGGCAGACAGATTTACTAGGTTGGATGTTCCAGACTTCTATGGCAATAGGGATCCAAATTTATATTTGGATTGGGTGCATAACCTATAAGCATATTTTAGGTGGTATGATACTTCAGAGAATCATAGAGTTTAGTTTACAGAAACCAAACTAAAAAGGATAACTCTTATGTGGTGGCAACAGTACAGAGCGAGCTATGCTAAAGCCAATTTGGGCATTTTATCTAAGTGGAAAGAATTAAAGGTAGCAATGAACAAGATGTTCAAACCTTAGGATTTTAGACAGAGATCCCACATCCAGTTACATTAGTTGAGGTAAGGAACGTCATCTCTTGAGAAGTACACTAATAGGTTTCAGCACCATGTTACTTAGGCAAGTATTAACTAGAATGATGAAATTATTGTCTCATTATTCAAACAAAGATTACAGCCTCAGATTTCTAGAGGGCTTAACTACTATTACTATACTAGTATGGATGATACCATTAGAGTTGCTTACCAGATAGAGGAAGATCTACATTACTTGCACCAGATAAAGAAACCTATTATGCAGGCCAGGCTTCACCACCTAGATCAGCTCACCAAACATCACCTCTTAGAAATAGGAACTCAGAGGGTTTTACTCCAAAGTCCAAGAGTGATTAGTGCTTTACTTGCAAAGAATATGGGCATCATAAATCCCAATATCCTAGCAAGTTTGTGGGTTTTACTGAAAAAAAGCCAATGGATGATGATGAACTAGAAGAGGATATCTATGAGCCTACTAAGGATATGCTTAGGGAAATTGAAGAAGAAGAAGCAGAAGAAGCAAGACAAAGGGCAGGCAAGGGTATCACTAGAGTGATCCATCCTTTGTTACATTTGCAGATGAAAGAGCCAATGAAGATCAAGTTAAGGAAGAAGCATACTACTTTCCCATGGCGAGCTGCTACATATGATGGACTCAGAATTCTCAGGCCTCCACTCCAACTCAACGGGGTTGAGTTTTTAAGAGAGGGAGAGTTGATGCGGTGGCATTAACATGGCTTGAGAAGTTCTAACCTTTGTGGAAGACCAAGATCAAGAAAAAAGGATGCAAGAAGAAGACAGTGTTGTCCATAAGATTTTCCTTTATTTTTCTGTTTTATGAATTATTTTAATCATTTTTTTCTATTTTAGGAAGGTTTTAGTAATGGGATTGATGTAATAAGGTCATATGAGCCATGGGGAGGGGTTAAAATTAATTTAGAATAGTTTAAAATTGTTTTATGATTTTTTTATAATTTTTTTGGGTTTTGGGTTGATCATACAAAGAGAGATATTTTGGTCCAATTCCAAATGTTTTCTTATAAATAGGTCACAAAGACCTCATGTATGATCAGTTGGTTGAATAAAAAAGGTATTTTTGAAGATTGGAGCAAGCTTGTGGAGGGTCTCTCTCTCTCCCAACTCTCACGGTTTCCTAGGTGAGTCTTTCATACTTTCTCTTTTCTTTCTTCTTTCTTTCTTCTCCTACTTCTCTCCTAAACGTGCAGTCTTTACATTCTCCATTATTTTATGTTAAAACTCCATCTTCTTTTCCTTATTACTTCCCCATCACTTATTTCTTTTTTTCTATTTTTTTGCTAGATAAACATGTGAATTTGTATTGATTTAGAACAAAAAGTACAAGAAAGCAACTTGTTAAGTTTCACCCATGGAGAAGACGATGGGAGAGAGAGAGAATAACAAGATTGGGAGACTCTCCCATTATAGTATTACAAGACATGGTAACATCATTTCTTCTTCCAAATTACCCACAAACATATGTTCTTTCCGGGTACCCCTCTTTACCAATCTATTTGTCACTGAGTTGGCTTCTCTCCGGATCTAGTTGAATGAGATGTTCAATAGGGATACCATATATGCCAGTTTCTTTAAAATATAAGATAGTCTCCAAGGACCCAAGTTGCCCCTCTCCATCCACCCAATTTTATGTAACGATAAACCTTTGGAGTGTATAAGTCTCACCCCATCACTTATTTCATCAACCACTTTAATCTTTTGCTCTTTTCTTTCTTTATTTCGTACTTTCTTGAATTTTGTGAGTGCAGAATTTTTAGAACAATCGTGAAAATTCAGATTTCTCTCTACAATCATTCAAACTAAAATCCTTTTAAACCTAGCATCCTCATATCAAAACCTATCATTCTATACCAAGAACCGTAATTCTTAACCTTAAATCCCTCACTTTCTTGAAAATACACCATTCTTGATTTTGGACAGATTTGGGGGGGTTCTTGATTTTTCTTCTAAATTTCTTCATCCATTTGATTCCAAACATTAGTTTGATCATTCTTGGATCATCCCTCTTAAAGTTTATTTATTCTTTATGCGTTTCTTGAATTTATTACTATTTTCTTCAGCACTTTAAAATTCAAGAATCATTTTTTATTGATCTTTCTTGTACTTTTAGGATTTTGGTTCAATTTTACTTGTTGTAAGAACTCATTCCTTTGAATCCTACATAATGAACCTACCTAGACTAGATCTTTTTGTGATTTCTTTTAGGGGTTTTGTTGACTATCCTATTGCCTTTCAAACCCTACTAACATCTCTTGATTCTCTTTTGATTTCCTAGGTTTCTTGATTCTCTTTTCTTTCAAGGGTTTACAACCCTACCTAGACATTAGTTGGGTTTTACTCCTTATTATGCATATCCCAAAATTCTTTTGGTCGAAAGCTTTGCAAATTGCAGCCCAACTCATAAATCGTAAGCCCTCACATGTGCTGGCTTCAAATCTCTTATTGTAACTTTTTTTCAGTTGCTATTCTCTATTCTCCATTCCTCCAAAAGTCTTTGGTTCTGTTTATTTCATTTACATTTCGAAGTCTAACAGGTCCAAACTAGATCCCAAAACTCTTCGGTGCACTTTTTAGGATAAACTCCTAATCAAAAAGGGTATGTGTTATCACCCTTTAACCCAAAAACCTTTTTTTTTTTGTCTATGGAAGTGAGACCTTTTTTTAGAATGTTCTGTTTTCCTCCTACCAGAAGACTCCTCTTAAAGGAAAGCTTGTTGGTGAAGAGGGATCTTATCTTACGTTGCCTATTCCATCTTACTCTTTTAATGGTTGCATAATGCAAGTGATGATGTGAGGAAAACGAGTGAAAGGAGCAAGGGGGAGACTGTGGTAACAAAAGACTATTCAAGAAAGAAGAGAACTACATTTAACAATCCTCGTGTGCCTCTCCAAGAAGCCTTTTCAAATCCATCTTTTGTCATAGGAAATAGTACTTATCCTCTTCATGATTCTCACATTCACATAGCTCTCAAAAAGGGTGTTAGTTCTTAGACAAAGCATCTTTTGTCAAACTTTGAGTCATATTGCGTATTATCTCCTTTCGTGCATTTGTCTTTGCATTGTCCTCCATTTATATGCCTCGGAGTGTATCAGAGGCACCCTCTCAATCTATATAAAAGGTTGTCATCGAATAAGAGATGAGAGCACTTGAGAAGAATCACACTTGGGGAATAGTGGATCTACCTAAAGGCAAGGATCCAATTGGATGGAAGCGGGTGTTTACTGTGAAGCAGAAGTCCGATGCTTCAATTAAATGATATGAAACACAATTGGTGGCAAAGGGGTATACAAAGACCTATGACATTGATTATTATGAAACCTTTGTTGCAATAACCAAAATGAACTTTATAATAGTTTAATCTCTCTTGTTGCCAACCAAGGTTTGTCCATTCGACAATTCAATGCAAAGTATGTGTTTTCATATGGGGACCTTGAAAAAGAGGTGTAAATGAAGCCCCCTTCTAGTATTGTGTACCCAAAAAAGGAAAGAAAGATGTCAACTAAAGGAGTTGTATGGTCTGAAACAATCTTCGAGTGCATGGTTTGAACAAAGTGTTATGGTGAAAAGCAACTATAAAAAGTGCCAAGTAGATCACACATTGTTCATGAAGCAAGTAGGTGATAGGGTGACTATATGGATTGTGTATGTAGACAACATCTTTGTAACAGGAAATGATGAAGTTGAGGTGTAACAACTCAAAGAGAACTTGGCAAAGCAGTTTAGATCTACGACAAATAAAGCATTTTCTTGAAATTAAGGTAACTAGTTCCAAAAAAGGATTTTTATTCCACAATGGAAGTATGTTCTTGATCTTCTACAAGAAACTAACTTAACATGATGTAAACCTTGTGAGACTCCAATTAATCCTAACTATAGAATAAAGAAAGATAATAATGATCTTCATGATGTCAAAAGATATCAGAGATTAGTGGATCATCTCATATACTTATCACTCACTAAACCAGACATTGCCTACATTGTCAATGTCATCAGCCAATTTATGCATGCTCCCATTGGATCTCATCTAAAAGTTGTATACAAAATTCTCAGATGCCTAAAGAGATGTACAGGAAAAGGCCTCTTATATGCTTGATAGTCACCTCTATGTAGAGGCCTATACAGACGTTGAGGCTGGTTCCATTGTAGATCAAAAATCTACTTCTGGTTATTACACTCTTTGTGAAGCAATCTAGTCACAATGAGTAAGAAATAATCAGTTGTGGCAGGTTCGAGTACAAAGGCAAAATTCTAGTCTATGGCACATAGAGTCTGCAAGCTCCTATGGATAAAGATTCTCCTAATTGAACTTGGATTCCCAACAAAGGAGCGATGAGCCTATGTTCTAATAATAAGGAAGCTCTCATTATTGCACACGACCTGGTCCAATATGATTGATTCAAGCACATAGAAGTAGACATAACTTCATTAATTATTTGAAATTTGGGACCATTTGCAAGCCATTTGTGAAAAAATGAAGATCAGCTTGCAGACATCTTCACGAAAGAGCTACACAGTATGCAGTTCTCCTCTGTTGTTGGTAAGCTGGGAACATGGGATCTCTATTCACCGACTTAAGAAGTATATGAGTGTTGTGGCAGTCTTGTAATTTTTCATATTATATTTGTAATTGGCGTATGTGGTATAGAATACTAATACCATACAGTATATAAGATATACTCATATAAATACTAATAAGAGAAATGGGACTAACACACTTCCCATGCATTTCTCATACATCTCTCTCCTCTCCTTCATGCTTCTTTTTCCTTCTTTCTTCACCAAGCCCTAATCCTAGATCAATTCTACCTTCACAGCAAACTTTGGGGGACTCCACAAGACAATTCACAATAGATATACTAAAATAAGTGAAAACAAACAATCTCATTCTAGTTTGCTAAAAGCTAATTTTCTTCATTCCTTAAAACTCCTAGAAAATATTATCAAAAAATAAAGAACTCCCTAGAGCAAAGCACCCAATGAGAGACCCAAATTTTATCTCATTTATGATTGCAAGAATAGAGGAATATTTATCCTCAAAGATTCTACTTTTTTCTCAAATGTGTAAAGGCTCTAATACTAAGTTGTTGTAGTAAGAGAAAAAATAGTTTATGTAGATTTAGGGTTAAGACTTTAGAGTTTCAAAGAAGAAGAAAAATGAGAAATCGTAAAGGATGGAATATGAATGGAGAGTGTACACATTCTATCCCTACTCATTAGTATTTAGAGCAAATACAAAACGCACAATGTATTTAAAATAATGCTCTTATAAAGAGAAAAGACTAAAGTAACCCTTTACTAGTTACATATTGTTTCCCATACACATGACCAAACCATCTCAGCCAACTTTCCATCATCTTGTCAACTATAACTTGCACTACATGATTTTAAAGATCAAGATCAGCCTAAGCCAATCCCGATTTAGATCAGCCAACCCAATGTTGATCAATTATAACAAAGGATAAAATGGTACCAATACAAAGATTGGCCAATCTATGTTGAGGATAGTCAATTCCATGTCAGAGTGTAAGGGGAGTGCAAGTGTGTGTGTGACTAGTTGATGGACAAGAAAGAACTTTCAAGTGGTCAAGAGCAAGTCTTATAAACCTACATCACAGGCAAAGGGAAGCTAAAGCAAACAGGTGATGGAAACAGGTAAAACATGAATGAGACCAGCCAAGCCTAGGGTTGTGGACTTAGAACTCACCCACACAACCATAAAAGTGGCCCCGCAGCCTATCCAAAAGACCTAAAGAGAAAACAACGATCAAAAGAGGTAAAATTGAAAAACTGAATTTGGGACCGATCCCATTTTTTTTAGGATCGGTCACGATTTAACTGTGACCGATCACATAGGACCGATCCTAAATAAACTGGGATCGGTCCCCACCAGCAGAAATAGAAATCTTTCAAATTTCAAATCATGTGTATCTTGGACTTTAAGGGAGATCTTGTGACCGTTTGAGGGTCGAAACCCTAATGACTTTAGGACTATTTAAGGACCCTAAAAGTGTTGAAAGAGTTATTGATTGAAACAAAAAAAACTTCATTGAGAGTGAGGAGAAAATGGTTGTCTGAGAACCGTTATTTCATGTGATCTTTGAGAAATAATTGTGCTGCATACAAATGGGGCTGTTAGATTCATTCGACACTGATCGTTCGAAGTGGGAGAACAAGGCTTAGGTTCAGACCTGCAAATCTGCAAATAAAGCTACGAGAGTGACCAATATCCCAAGTATTTTTAATAATGTGGTGTGTGAATTTATTTTATCCGTTACATAATAACACTGTTGCGCATATATTAGAATTAAACGGATAAAATACTTGAACAAACTGTTACCCTTTAACTAAACATGTTTATTGAGAAGCATTATTAAGAGAAGAGATATGACTCTTCGTCTGAACTGATCTGAACTGTAACATACACCTTTCAAAAGGCACTTATATGTAAGAAAGTTAATTACTTGACTTTCTAATCACTTAACAAATTTTGTGCCTTCGCCGGAGTCACCAGAGGCATTCTTTAACCCTGGCGGGAAACACCGAGGGTTGACACTCAGTTTTTCGGAGTCACCAAACTATTAGAAGTGTTGGGTTTTTGTAATTAATTTTCCCTTGTCTGCAGTTATTATTAATAAATTAATCGGCTCTTTGAGGAGTTTTCTATGGTAGATGTAGGCACTCTTGCTGAACCACTTTAAAAAGAGGAGTCTATTTGTCTGTGTTTGATTTTCCTGTGCATCTTTAATTTTACAACATCTTAGAAGCTTGCATCGAATGTTTATTATTTGAATGGTGATTGCATTTTGATAACAAATTAAAAGAAGAAAAAAACTGTTCTTGTTATCCAAATAGAAGTAAAAGTTTATCTTACTGTAGTCATAAATTTCAGAAAGGTCAAATAAAAATTGTAACATCCTATTCACCCCCCCCCCTCTAGCACAGTGGGAGTGGAATTTCAGGCCAATCTTTAGTTTAGTGCTCTTAAGTCCTATCACCTATTGGAGCTACCCCAAAATCTCAACAAATGCATTCATTTCTAATAATTCCTAGTCTCATCACTCATCAATCTCAAAATAATCATCATGACTAAAGCTCATTCCATGAACATGTCATTCTTAATTTCCTAGTAATATGCTCCATAAAGAATCACTGGTATTATAGGCGTTATATAAAATTTAGTCTTTACTTCAATTGGTATGTGTCAGTCATAATGCTCCCCAAGCACATTCACATTCCACTTCACCCACCTAGCTCTAATTATGAGAAGTCCAACCTTTTTGCAAAGTCATGAACACAATTGTACATTTGTGTGCATTAGACAAACTCAAGCCAGTAGCATGGAGGGAGCAGGCCTTCATGAAAATAAAAATGAAAAAAAAAATGCTTGGATTTCCTTTTTATGATGACCTTGTCAATTGGATGGTAGAAAAAACAATTTTAAAATGGCCATTAGCATACCTCCAAGGACCTGAATCCTGAAGACACTAACTTGCATAGATTGTTTATCCCAAGAGGAATAGCCGGTGTGTTGAACTAAGAAATGTTTCAGAACAGTATAGCAATTTTTTTCAAACAAAAAAAAAAAGTATTTTAAAATAGGACAGTTCCTAATCTTATAGTCTGAAGTATATGATGCAAACAACATATTAGACAGCTGCAAAATGCATGATGGAAAGATGGCAGAGCAATAAAAAAAAACTACACACACATATATTACTTTCTGGGTGGGGGTGGCACGGGGGAGGAGACATTAACTCACATATTCTGGAGATATTAGGGTCTTCGTCTTGAATCTCATCCGCTGCTCTTAAAATTGCATCTATATTTATATTGTTCCCAAGAGAAGATGGAACATTTCCAGCAATTCCACCACCAGGACGGCCAAATCTATCATCCCCAGTCCTTTCCCTCCTCAGTGCAGCACGCACCAACCGCTCCCAAAGCAGTTCGGGTTCGGGTTCCCGCATTGTCTAAATAAAAACAAAAAACAAATATGCCTGAATTCAGAGAAGTTGTGAAAGAGCGAAATAAGCACGAGAAGTCAAATCAGAGTCCATTATCACGACCAGACTGTTAGCATGAACATATAAACATGTAGCTCGCAATTAAAGACGATGATGATTAAGCATGCACACACAGCTGCTAAAAACCTCTAAGGGATGAAACTTATAAGCAAAGCGAAACCAGAATGTAGAATAGAAATCTATCGAAATGAAAACTGATTCTGACTACAGAAAATAGAACATTTCGTGAACGAATCAGTCAAGAAAACCCGTAACCTAGTCAAATCCGTCGAAAGTAACAGCACAATGGATGAATTCTAAAGCCGATACAAAAATTTAAGAAAAATTCAAAAAAAAACAGCAACTGAGGTTCAAATTCCATAGAAAATCAAACCTATAAACATAAATGAATCATAAAGTATGAATAAAATCGAAATCTAACGGATCTCCCACCGAATCAAGTTCAGCACCACCTCGAATCGGAGGAGAAATCAAGCATTCAAAACAATCTCCAAAATCGAAAACGACGGAAGAAAATATTGAAAAGAGAAGATGGTTTTTCTTCTAACCAGTAGCCGCGTTTAAGGGTTTAGAGGTATGCGTATGAAATCCGCTGTTCCCGCTCGACAACGAGATCTGAGAAGTTATAAATCTGAACGACTGAAAATGGGGATATATCACTTTGTAAATACGAGAAAAATGAAAAGAAAATGGCTGGCCGCCTTACCGGCTATTGCCGGTCTTACACGACAATGAAACTGCCTCGACCGGTCGCATATACTACACCGAAGAAGAACATGGATCATAACCTTCGCGGAAGCAGGGAAGGTTTTCTTAATTAGGGTTATAACATTAACAGGAGTTTGAATTGTCTCGATTTCGATACGGAGAGGAATCCCGCCAACCTCGAATCAGCACGCGGCACAATGGCCGAAGAAGGGAAAGGATCTGCTACGCTCAATTTTCCTGCCCCTCTGTGTCCCATGCACAAGAGATTAAATGTATAGGATTAAAACTGTAAAAACAATTTTCAAATGGGAGAGATTCCTCACCAGTTTCTATAGTACGTGCGAAGAAGACGGGTGACAAGCTTCGCCAGCAGCAAAGCGTCGGTTCATGTGGAGAGTACTATTATACACCGGAGACTTATTTGAAAATATTTGATTATCTTTCTTATTAAGTGCAGCCAAGAGTAATTGGCTATAAATCATCCCCTCCAACTCACCCCACCATAATAAAAACATTTGCCAATTAGAAAAAAATCTCGTCAATTAATTGTTAAAATCTTTTCAAAAATAATTAAATACTTTTTTTGTCTTTTTGTTTGAATTCAAATAATCATCTTATCAATATAAATAGGAGGTATTATGTATGGAAAAAAACAGTTATTTGAACAATTAAATAGTCTCTAAAGAGAAATACCACTCTTGAAATGAGTTTATCTTATTTTCAACTCTTCTATTTTTCTTTTCTTCTTTGTTATTTATCTTATTTCAACCATTTCAAGATGCAGTATTGTATCAAAATCGTTTATAAAAAAATAAAATAAAAAAATCGGTGACCAATGTAGAATTGGTTCAAAAAAGTTAGCAAACTCCATGACCAATTTCACTGAGATGATGCAGCATTTCGAGTAAGTCATCACCTTCATACAACAAATGCAAGAGACGATGAAATCAAATTGAAATCGTTCTCGCCACACCAGTCCCAGTCCATAAGAGCATAATGAACCACTGAGAAACATTGAGGACCCACAATGAACCCCATCATATCACCATTCAATCAAACTTGACTTCCCAACATTTTCTGGTGATGACCCTACAATAAGGGTATATATGGTTGAACAATTTAAAGATTTCAATAGTATACCATATGATCATATGGTGATTTTGGCATCTATCCACCTAATCAACGATGCCATCCCTTGGTATCAATGGATGAAGAAGACGATTGGTAAGATGACAGAGCCCCAATTCACTCGGGCTTTGTGCATTATATATAACTTGATTGAGAGTGAAGGTCCAGGCGGAGCACTCTCTAAATTATGTCAAACCTCAACTGTGAGAGAAAATCAAGTCAATTTCAAATGTTGGAAAATTGCATTTCATGATTGCTCGAATTTTTATTGATTGAATGTTTTTATTTATGAATTATATGATGATGTTCATGTGGTCATATAATGTTCATGTGGGTGTGAACATCTCATGACCTACCTCACTCGTCTAAGCTTTTCAACTAACTTCACTTCATGAAGAATCAGTCTTGGTCCAATAAAGATACATTGTAACTAGTGGGTCCGAAACCTCAAACATTACTCATTTTACACCCAAAGAAGAGGTTTCGGCTGCAAAGAAATTAATAACATCAAAAGTTTAAGAATGTCACCATAAAGGCCTTTGTTACAATTGTGATGAAAAGTTTTATTCAGGACATCGATGCAAAGTTCAATTGACAATCATTAAAACTTTTAATCTAAAAGAAACAATAGATGATTGTAACCATGATAAATAATTTCCATATTTTAATCCTTAAGAACAAGGATTTTCTTAAGAGAGAGAAAATGTTTTGCATCGAACACTTATTTGGAAAAATTTGACTATCTATGTGTGCCTCCAAGGAATTGACAATAAATCATCTCCTCCAACTCACCTAATCAGAGTAAGGAGATTTTCCAATTATGGAGAAATCTTGTCAATTAATTGTTAAAATCTTTTTAAAAGTACTTAATCATCTTTTTTTTTATATTTTTATTTGAATTTGAATAATCCTCTTATCAGTATAAATATGAGGTATTATGTATGTGAAAAATAGCTATAAGAAGAATTAAGGAGTTTTTAAGAAGAAAACCACCATTGAAGTGGGTCGATCTTGTTATAGTTTTTAAGAAGAAAACCACCATTGAAGTGGGTCGATCTTGTTATCAACTCTTCTATTTTTCTTATTTTTTTAATGCTTATCTTATTTCAACCGTTTCAAGATACGGTATCGTATTAAGGATGGTGACACAGAAACTCACCAGAAGCAGGTGTGTGGTCACCGGTGATGGGGCAAGTGTGCAAGAAGATGGGCCATGCCAAGAAAAAGAAGATTTAAATTTATTTTATTTTTTCTTTCTCATTGAATCGTGTGGAGTAGAGTAAAAAACCAAATAAAATAAGTTAACTGTTTAGAATGGTTTTTGTTGTTGTTCTTTTAGACAACCTGTCGGCTTCCCAAACTGGCAGATTGTTATCCGGTCAATACCATGCTTGAGCGGATTCCAATTCAAATGACATTCGCTCCCTATTTAATAAAGGCATCAAATTCAAAAATCCAGTCTGTGGTATGGGACATGAAGGAACTTACTGTTTTGGGTATTTCTTATAATAATGTGTATTTACTTAATTACCTTATCAGGTGATAAGTGCTGATTGGAATGACAAGACTGTTCTTACAAGCACTAATCTCAATTCACAGATAACTGAATCAGCAAACCGTGGAAGAGGTAATTTGGTAATATAAACGGTATTCATCCTTTGTGTATGCATTGTTCTAACACTTCATTAACATGGGATTGGTACCGGGTGGTATAGGTGTCAAGTAGATTCCAATCCAACGTTTGAGATGTTAAATAAATCGGTGCCAATCAAATCCTGTGCCTTTCTTCATCTTCTTTTTCTGACTTTTGCAAGCACCTGGCTCGTGACCTCGTCAAGGAGGTCCCGCACACGGCTATAACCTTTGAAATGCAGAAGGAAAATTTTCAAAGAATGACGACAAGTATGCAAATGGTTGCATTAAAGTAATTTAGTTTTCTCAAAAGACTACAAAAGGAGTTGCTTTTCTAAGAAAATGAAGGAGATCCTCTGTTATGGTGTTTTCCGCAACAATCCTGTAGAGATATGTACGGGGCGGGCACACGGCGAATACAGGGTTAAAAGCGTCTTTTGACAGCTCAGTTCAATTCAAAACACCGAAGACATCCAAAATTAAATAAAAAAAAGACAATTCAACTATTAACCACTTGTCTATCCGTGGTGATTACTACCGGAGCACTACAAGAAACTACGCCACAGAGGATCTGAGTAAAAGGCAATATCTTCATCATTTAAGTTTTGGGACCCTTTTTAATGGGGAAGAAAATGTCCAGTGATGAAAAATACCTCGTTAGTGTCTATGGTGGCCTGGATGTTTTCTTTTTCGTTTTTTTTTTTTTTTAACCAAAGTATCCAGGCCTCATAGAGCACTTGAGGACAGGTGAACTCATTGCCTCTCCAATGCACCGGATAAAGGGGTGCGTTTCGAACTCAAGACCTCACTTTCTTGAGGCATGGTCCCAGCTAGGGGTGGGCATGAGCTAGGCCGGCCCTAAAATTGGCCCCTAAAAAAACCTGGCCCAAACTAGGCCTGACAAGGGCCAAAGCCCGGCCCAATGCCCAAACTTTCATTTAGGGTCGGCCGGCCGTATATATATAATACATTAAGTATTTAAAAATTATCAATTTTATATAGCTTAGTTGATTAAAATGTTTTTTTTTTTTCTTTTTACAATAAGTAGTAGGTTCAAGTAAGTGAAATCAATCTTTCTATTACACTAAAGCAAAGGAGGTAGCTCTCTCTACGTTTAGTATTCATTTCTTCATTCCATTTTAAAAGGTCATATAGACCCCATTTTGCTCATTATTTCAATTTGTTTGGTAAAACAGTTAGTTTATCTATAATTTTTTAAATCTCATTTCAACGTTTCCAACATAATTCCTTCAAACTCTCAATATCTCCTAAATTTTCATTATATTCTTTGTTTAAAGACACATCTCTTATGTAATGTTTTCTAATTGAAACAATAGTAGGTATTTTGTCCATTTTTTAATGATAGACACATCATTTACTCTGTTTCTTTTTTTTAAATTCAATTTAAATTACCTTATACGTATATACCCTATTTTTTTCCACACAACATTATTCTCATCTCCTCTTTATCCCTACTCAGACTACATTATTCCATTGAACCAAAAACAAAATTAAAGACTTATTTATTGACGAAAACCAACAGATATGCACTTCTCTTTATTTCTGATTTCATTTTCTACTTCTTTTTGTTTGGACAAAAATCCTATAATCTCTATAATTCAAACGTACTAATCTCTTTCTAAATCTCTCCTAGCAAACCATCTCTCTAATATCTCTCATTTTTAATAGACATTAACTGAATAAAAATTTATACAGTTGTTTAATTAGTTTTTTCATCGCATTTTTTTGACAATTGCCTATTATTTATTTAATTTTATTTTTTTATGTGATGTTCGGGCTTGCACAAGTTCACTCATTAGTATTTTTTAAAATAAACAATCATTGGAATTTAAATATATAGGTTTCTATGTTTTTTAACACTAGTAAAATTTTATAGTTAAATTAGGCTGCGTTTGACAACCACCTATAATGTAATCATTTCATTTGAGTTTCCCAAGGCTTTTGTAGCCATGATGGGATGGTTTTTACTGATCTCGTTATGATTTGCACTGTTTGTGTTTGATAACCTCTGTCATTTCATTTTATAGAAAAACCTAAGATGATTCATTACTAATTGTAGTTAACAAATCAATATTAATTTGAATGAGTTCATTACAAACCTTCACCTCATGGCTATAAATGCTTTGAGAAACTCAAATGAAATGAATACATTACAGGTGGTTGCCAAACATGCTATTAGTTAAAACATTAGTTATTACATGATAGGTTTAGATTTCAAACCCATATCTCAACATTAATTTTTTTTTTTTAAATTCATGGGTTGGCCCGAGGCCCGATCAATTAATTAGGGCCAGGTTCGGGCTTAAGTTTATTAAAAATTTACGGGCTCAAGCTCCGGCCCAAGCCTAAACTACAATTATAGGGCCGAGCCTAGGCCTACCATGGCCCGGCTCATGCCCACCCCTAGGCCTAGCCAACTATGTTACCCACCAAGGAATCCTGGCTTGGATGCTTTTTTACTTGGATATCAATTGCAGAGATTTAAGATTGGGTGGTATATTATCTTTTAAGTTTGTTTCATCATTAGAGAGGATGTTCTTACCCAAGGTTTAAAGAAAATGGTTAAGGTATGCAAATGAATTTCATATAAACTCCCATAAGGTGTTGTTATTGACCATTTACTATTTGTTGATGACATTATTATTTTTCCTGATTATGGTCGAATTTTGTGAAGAAATTTAATGACCAGTGAAAGGTTTATGAGTTATTTATCAAAAATAAATAAAATAAAAGATTTATGAGTTGGCATTAATACAAAAAAGTTAAATAAAGAAAAAAGATGATTTATATCACAAGTGAAAGCTTATATTATTAGAGCGGTTAATATTAATCGTGCTACAAGGTCTTCCCATTATTTATTTATTGGCATAGATTTAGTGTGCCCCCTGACAAACACCTAAGATCCACCTCTATGCAAGGGTAGACACAATGATTTACACTTTTTGACCCTACATATGGGCAGACCATTAACGCTTGTTAATGTTGGATTTATGAATCAAATAATTCAAATTAATCTCTTTGTAACACCCTATGTTTCACTTAAAGGGTAAAACTATAATTTTATCTCTATAATGGTAAATTCATCATTTTACATGTTCAAACAGACCATAGGGTGGTTTAGGAACCCATTGGACTAAGTTAGAAGTGTAAGACCTAAGTTGGGTTTCGATCTGGTTAAGTTTGAAAGTTATCATAATTTCACATTTAGGGTACCTTTACAAGTCCACTGACACAAAACCCCAGAGAATTAGGGGTCATGTCATACCTTTATGAAAATATCTATAAGTGTATTTTATAGAAAAATAAACGGTGTGCAATTATGAGTTTCCTAGAAGAAGTTATGTTCATTTTATGCGAGGTGTCTGTGTTGACAGGCTCACAGATTTAGGGTAACTTTTCAAACCCATTGACACCAATCCTTAGTGAATTAGGAGATGATCCATATACCTATGAAAATATCTTTGAGTATAGTTTTCAACCTAACAACATAGATAGATTATGAGTTTTATAGATAAAGTTATGAGCATTTAAGTGTAAGGGGGTAAAAGTTGAAAAAATCCTATTTGGATTGATCCAACTTTTTTGGATGATCCAGCCACTCTTGGGTCTTATAAAAATGCAAAAATTGTGTTAGATTAATCCAAATGACCTAAATTATGATTTTTTGATGTAAAATCGATTTTTTTTTTCATTTTGGGGAGTGTGAAACCCTCCCAACTCAATCAAAGACCTTAGAAATATGACAAGGAAACCCTAATAACATCATTTACACAAAAATGGAAAGAGTTAGAGAGGTTTAGAAGATTTTGGAGCTAAGTGTAATAACCTTGAAATTCACTACCTTATTTAGGCGAAAAATTGGGTCTCCACTAAACCAGATTCATATGAAATTGGTTACAAATTTAATCATTTTAGCTGAACTTGTGATCTTCATGGAATATTTAACCTTAACCTTAAAACAACATAAACAATGAAATAATAAACTATCACATCTAATCATAATCTTAAAGATGTCGTGCAATAAGAATCAATGACCACTAATCATAAACCTCAATGTGCAGCGAAAGTAATATCATAAACTTATACCATCTATAAAACTAGTCTTCCATCATCTAAAATAACACATAAGACTGTAAATCTTAGAGTCTAAATTTTGACATAATACATTCCATAACAATGTCAGATATAAAAGTAAGAGTCTAAAGTGAACCAAAAACTAATGAAAGATGAAGCATCTGTCGCGTGTCCTCTTTCCGACCTCTAGACACTTTAAATGACATATCTGCACTAAACATCACTTAGAAAATATGGAATAGATGGGCAAGATCCACGACTCATAAGTAGGTACACAAAACCTACTACGGAAACTAGATGAGCAAAGCACAAATCTTCCAATACAAAATACTAAGCATATCTTTATATAGAATAATATCTATTATAGTGTGTAGGCATGCGCTAATGTGCATATATCAACTACTAGTCGTCTCAAGATCTAAACATTCATTATCATGATTCTTTATGTAGGGACTAAGCGTTGCAATTCACATGCTTCTTTTTATTAATGATATTTTTCTAACATCTACATATGATAATATGCAAGATTCTACCTACACATGACATTCCTCTCACAGCTACATATGGCAATACACATTCTTTTATCTATACATGACATTCTTTTCATATCTATAATTGACAATATACATGACAATATGTGTTCACCATCACATGACAAATATTTCATAGTTCATCCATAGTAAAGATATCTAGTGTACATCTCAATGAACACTTCTATTCATTTATCATATATAGACTATACTTTCCGAACATGAATATGCATATACAAACCATTTTAAACTAAGCATGCATCTTTCTTAAGTAATCAACAATCATAATAACACATTTGCATAATGAGGCATATAAAATTCTATTTTTATATTCAACGAATTCATTATTATCTTAGTACTTAATCATTCACCTTATTACTTATTATTTATCATAGGTTACTTATCATTCATCATGTTTCCACTCATCATTCATTAATTTCCATTGTCATTGTCTTAATATTTACTTATCATTTTTCATTGGTCATTTAGTACTTATCATTGATCTTCATAGCATTGGTTTGTATCCTAATGGGAGAACCATCATACATATATATTTTTCTTACATAATTTAGGAAGTCATATTCTTTTAAAGATTATGAGTTTTAATTCGTTTTTTAACATTTTCTTTACTTACTTGTATTTGTTGTACTATATTCTATGTATACACTATTTATTTCATATAAATAAAATACTTAAAAATGAAAAAAAAGAACAACTTACTTGATTGGACAATTTGACAATAAATCATACCCGAAATTGATCAAGGCTAGTGTTTGACAATACATCATTAATACAGATTTTGCCCCTCGCATTGGTGCTTACGATCATCACAGACGTTTGCCTCCCAGGATATAATGATCTATACACACAGAAGAAGTACTACAATCTGTGTGCCTGACGAATCAAACTTGTGTTGTACTCTCTCTCTTAGAGCACGAACACGTTATCATGCTCTTTATATGCCTAATTCGAACATCCTTTATGATGCCTAAAGAACACTATGAATTTTAAATTTGGAATTGAGTAATTGAATTGTGTAAATAAAATGAAGGAGAGACGTTTACTTATAGACTTGTCCATGTCTATTCGGAACAGACATAGAGACACAACCTTTGGTGTTCGAACAAACACGAATGCAAAAATATGAAATTTAGTAGCCACCTACACATCTGTATAGAACAAACATGTGCGAAAAGGAATGATTTAAGAGGCATCTACATGTTCGTACAGAACAAACATGTGTCAATGGGTATGATATAATAGTTGCATGTGTGTCTATTTGGTCCAAACAGTTTCGAAGGGTAAAATTGTAAGAATGGACACACCCCTACAAGGGCAAAACTGTAATAAGTGCATGAATAGTCACACCACCAGGCATTACCGAATCTGGGAGAAAGCAAAAGAATAAAAAGAATATTTATTTTTTCTTATTGACCCAACCCGACCTGGCCCGGTTCGGCTTGACGCGTGTGTGTTTAAATGTAGGTTTAACCCATGTTGGCTAGGTCCTCCCCCATCCACAAAATCGTAGTGCCCCTCGGGGCCCAAACTTATGTTTAACATTAGTGTATATGAATACACAAAGTTTTATGGTCTAGTCCATGTGAGACTATTCAGATTTCACACACTTTCACCAGTTTTACCAATGATCAATTCGGCACTTTTGAAGACAATTTCTCATTCACCCATTAACAGTTTTGAGCATCCAACTATATAACGTTGTTCTCCTCATTGAGGTGAACATGAATCCATGTGGACTCGCCTCAAACAATTTGTGGGTCCCACTTTTATTTTGGCTCAAGGATGCCTACCTAGTCAAATTTTGAATCTGGGCATACAAAATCTAGGTGTTTCAAAACTGTTTTCCAACAGTATTTTCATTAATAACTTATGCATTTTCTTTTCCTTTTCTTAAATTTTATTTCTTGCATAACTTATGAACTTCTTATTACTTGTGAAACTTAGATGTTTTTATTTTCTTGTTTTGATACTTTCTCCTTTTACATGACTTATGACTTTACTTTGTTTTTGAAACTTATATGATGTTCTTTTATCCTTTAACATTTTTTATTTCTATAAGCTTTTATATTCTTTTTATAATGGTTTCACTCATTTTTGTGTATCTTATGAATTTTTTCTTATTTTTTAACATAGTTTCATTATTAATAGTGTAGCCTTTAAGGTCACTTACACTTATTCATGTTTACTTAGTATTACTTTCTTATACTTGCTTTACACTATCTTACAATTTTCCTTCACTTACTTTATACTTACATTTGACATATCATATTATCCCTAATAATGAAAGACATCATCATACCATTGTTTATACCCTAATAGGAGGATCATTGTACCATTGTTTATACCCCAAATGGGAGGGCTGTCATGCCATTGTTTATACCCCAAATGGGAAGACTGTCATACCATTGTTTATACTCTAAATGGGAGGGTCGTCATACCATTATTTATGTCCCAATGGGAGGGTTGTTATACCATTGTTTATACCTCAAATAGGAGGGTCGTCGTATTATTGTTTATGCCCCAATGGGAGGGCCGTCATAATTAAGACACTTGTTTACTTTTCTTATCATATTCTATTCTTTACTAATTCTCAATAATGAGACATTTACATATTGACATTCTTACTTATTTTCTTTTATGTTTCCTTAATTCTTTATCAATTTCACTTCTTGTTGGTTTGTGACTAACTTACTTTAATATCATCATATGAGCATTTTTTAATCATGACATAAGAAAATATATTATTCACATGATATATTCATTAACTTAGTAATAAAGAAAAAATCTATCATTATAATCATTCATTAGTATCATAAAAAGACATCCGATAAACATGTAAATAGTAAGGAAAGTATTAGGAGACATTTTATCAAATATGTAGAGTGCAAAAATTAATGAATTAACATGATAAATCAATAAAGCATCACAAATTACCATAAACCAACATATATTTGAAGGAATTTATCATGAGAGACGTTAGGCTCGTGCAAGGAATCCAAATGCATCCAAGAAATATGAGAGTAATATGGAAAATCTGTAAGAGACATTTTATTAAACATGTAAAGTACAATAATCAAAGAAATTCATAAAAGTCAAAGAGAGAAATCCAATCTTCACAATTTTTAAGCATATCTTACTTGGATCAGTTCATGGAGTCTCCTAAGAAATTTACACATCAACATGCTAGTATCATTACATGGAGATCAACATGCATCATAATCAATTTGTACATAAAAAATTAAATCAATTTCTTCATTCTTACAATAATATGTTAAGAGATGTTTTACTCTAATTAAAATATTCATGTTTTTCATGGCAAATCAAGCTTTTCATATATTAATGACTATCATGGAGACTATAGATTTATAGATTCTTAGCTTCCATGTTTTCAAAACTCATGGAATCAAACATCTTGAGGAAATACATATACATATGATGTAAAACCACTTTTTCTTACAAATTAAATTGAAAAATTCTAATATCCTAACATAATATGGCAAAATTTCATCACAAGAGTTAGGTTTTGTAAGGTCCTAACAAAGAGCTTCATAGACATATGAGAAAACACTCATAAAATCAAGATTTTACCATTACAAAACTTCTAAGAACTTAAAACATACAAAAAATTGAATAAGTTTGGTATAACTACTTACAATAAACTTTTTCTTCTACTTTCCAAGGAGATCTTGAAGAAGAATCTCATTTATTTTCCCTCTATCCTCCGTAAAAGGATTTAGAGCTAACATTAAAATGATGAAACTAAGAAGATATATGAAAAAATAAAGCTATTTTACAAAAAAATTCATGATTGGATGTAAAACTTACCCAATTGGGGAAGAAACCCCCTTTCTTTCCTAAGCTCTCTAACTCTCATTTTCTTAGGTGTATTAATACCCTTTTAGGTTCGAGACTAGTCTTTTAGAAATGTTCAAATCGTGTGGGGGAGAAATCCCCCACTTAATTTTCATTTATAGGCATTGGCAATCGCCCCAAATACCCCATCACGGTCGCCCATGGGGTGTTGCGGGCGACCGGCTTGCGTAACCCGAAACCTCTATAGATTTTCTCAACAAATATACTATATGGGAGATTAGTCATAACGTTCTGTAGAAAACTCCAAATTGGGTGCCGTTTGTTGGGTTAGAAACCAAACTTCCAAACCTTTTCAACAATAGTTCACTTATGATTGGTGTCAGTGGGCCTAAGAATTTTCCCCAAATACATAGACTTGTCAGCACAGACACCTTGTGGGGGAATTGACATAACTTCTTATAGAAAACTCGTCATTGCACACTATTTATTTTTCTGGAAAGTAGACTCCTATATATTCCATAAAGGTATGACATGACCTCCAATTATTTGGGAATTTGTGTCAGTGGGCCCATGAAGTCACCATAAATGCGAAGTCAGAATAACTTTCTAACTTGACAAGTTTGAAGCTCAGCTTGGGTTTTACACTTCTAACTTGGTCCAATGAGTTCCTAAACCACTCTATGGTATGTTTTTAACATGTGAAAAGGGCAATTTTACCCTTATAAGAGTAAAATTATAATTTTATCTTTTAAGTGTAATGCGGGTCGTTAAACTAAGTATGGGAGTCCCTTCCCAATTGGGTAAGTTTCACTCTCAACTTTGGAAAACCACTAGTTTAACCTATTTGCTTCGTAAATTTTCATTCTATACCTAGTTAACACTCTTCTTACATCATTCTTACAGATGATAGGAGCAAAGGAAATGAAGTTTTAGAAGGTTAGAGAGCTTGAACAAGCAGGAAGGCAAAAATTGTGAGTTTACATACATGATGTGCTACGCCCTTCGTTTCGTCTATCATTTTTTATGAATATTCATCTATTGGGCTGGTATTCTAGTTTCTTCATCACTTGATTATTAATCTATGAAGTTTTGGTGAGTTCACATCACTTTATCACTAGATCTATGAGATTTTTGTGAGTTTTCACACATGATATACCACTCTTTAGAATATTTGTCTTTTATTCATTAGAAATCCTTAGTTTGGATGAGATTTCAACTTCTCTTCATCTTATTTACTTTGTTGTGAAGGTTTGGTAAGTTTTCTTTATCCAAACACTAAATCTATTTTTTTTTTTGCACTTTCTTCCATTTTTTGTTGCTATTTTAGGTGAGATGACAAATTTTCATTACTTCTTGCTAAATCTATGTGAGTTTGATGATTCCAACTATTCTATAGAGTGATATATTTCTATCATACCTTGGTAGGGAACTTGATTACATGAAATTCTGGATTTTATTTGTAAATGGTTAAATTTATTCCGATTTGTGTATGTATTAGTTAAGATTTAATTCTTCTACTTTGTTACTATCATGAATTCATTGAAATCCTAAGCTTCTTTCCATGGTTAAATGTAAGAAGGTTGAATCCGTATGAAAGTAAAAAGGGAAAAATGATTTTTATTCCTTATGCTTGATGTTTGCCTTGATTTCCCCATAGATGAATTTCTTATCCATATCATCATTGTTAGTTGGTAGTCTTTACTTATCTTAATTGACTCCAAGCTTTGTTGTTTATGCTATCTTGTATGTTAGTTTCTCATTGATGCTATTATTATACTCTCCACTTGATTATATCCACTTACACTTGATTTGATGAACTCCATATTAGTATTATTGCATCCACATGCATGACTTCTTTGGGACTTTTACACTGTCATTGGTTTTAGAAAGTTAGAAGATGAATTTCCAAGCATTTGGTTTTGGGGCGAGTATGAACTACTACTTTTCACTTGGTTTTAAGTATGATTTTTACATGGTCTCGCTTATGAGTTTTGTTACTTGGATTTCTCTTGTATTGTATCCTTATGTAATTACATATTACTCTATATATGCATTGATTTTAAAGTACCTTCCCAATTTAGAGAATTTTGTTCTGGACCCAATTACCAGGTAGCATTAATAGGTGAAGATGACACTAGTTGCCCACCAACCCTTGATGCCCTATGAGAATTTTGCCGGCTAACACTTAATGCCCTGGGGGATTTTGTGGGCTAACCCTTATATATTATTCTATTTTTGCGGGCTATATTGGTCTATTGACCCTTTTTAGATACTCAATCACCATGTCACATTAATAAGTGAAGGCGACACTAGTTGCCCACTACCCTTGATGCCTTGGGGGATTTTTGCAGGCTAACCCTTAACACCCTAGGGGATTTTTGCTGGCTATATTGGTCTTATGACCCCATTTTTGGACCCAATCACCAGGTGACATTAATAGGTGAAGACGACACTAGTTTCCCACCATTTCGGTTTGAGATTTCAGTTTTGTCAGGGACCCTACATGGGTCATATGAGATTTCCATTTTATAGAGACCCTATATGGGTCACATGATTTCTGTTTTGTTAGAGGCCCTATGTGGGTTGATCCGTTGGATCTGTAACGAGGTGTTTTAATGAGATTTGGTTCAAGAACCCTACATGGGTTAAGTTGTTTTGATCCAATGTGTGTTTTGGTGGAAACCCTTATTGGATTACATGAGTTGAGTACTATATTAGGCTTCCATGAGCATGCATCAATTTTGATATCTATTAGCTAAGGCGGCTTATTTGAGAGGTGCTAAAGTGTATTTATTTATGAGTATTTTTGAAGCAGACATCTACATTACATGTTACACTTTCATTATGAGCCACACTTTATTGATTTCAGTTATAGACTCTTGTTGATTTGGCTTATTACTTATGCACCCTTATTAGATTCTGATCATTGTTGTAGGTAGTTAACTCTTATATATTCATATGTTCTAATTTGATATCATTCTATACTTGTGACATTCGATTTATTTCGTGGGACATTATGTATGTTCTCTCACAGGCTTTACAGTTTACCCATGCTTTTAACCCCCTTTCAAATGGCACCCTGTAGCAAAGGATCCTTGGCAAGTGCAGTTATGTGAGATGGTTCCTGGGATGAGAGGACCATTTTACCTACTTTCTTTTTATTCATTTTATTTTCAGCACACTTCATGTATGACACATGGATTATGGAGTTATGACTTATATGAGACATTTGTGGTTTCATTAGAGACTATTTTGTTATTGGCCCGTTTGGAGGCCCCATATGATGATATTTCTTATTTTGGAGAATGTAGTTTGATATGAATGTTGGTCATATTATCCACTACATAGTTTAGAATGCATGATGATATATTCCATTGCACTTGATGATGATGGATGTTTCTTTACATTATGTATCCGCTGCGATTGTATTAGTAATTGAGGAAACTTAGTTTGATTAAAGAAAAAAAATTATGCAACACAATTAGGTAAGTTAAGTAAGGACTCTTTCCGTAAGGAAAGGGTCACCAATGTCACACTCTGAGATCTGCGACGCCATGCAAGTGTGGTTCCACTTATATTACCCCGATTTTTGTGTGTGGGTTTCGGGGTGTGATACCCTTAATTCCACAATCTTAAAAAGTAACGTAAATTTAATTTAATAAAATTAAATTCAAGTGACCCAAGATATAGAGGTGTCGTTAGTGTGTTTCTTGAATATAGTCGAGGCCTCCCATGAGATTGTGTAGGGGAGCTTGCCAAGCTACCTCTATAATACAATTTAGCTCAAAATCAACTCCTTGTTTCTTGAAGGGCTTGCATTGCCGTACCTTCATGTATGACTTATCATCCTTTTAGAGTCGGGTGTTAAAAAATGTGCGTGAAAACTAGTCCAAATTTTCCAAAAAATGCAATAGAGTCTCCTCTTATCAAACCATTACACATATGTGAATACCGAGTCAAGAAGACAATGGTAGCACCATCAACCGAGTGGATGCTCCTCTATGTGAACGCACTTGTATTGAGGTAGTTTCCAACCCAAGGATGCCAAGTAGGGATCCTCTAGGGATGTGCGGATCCAAGGGCTGTGTAGGGCCTTGTGTCTTTCAACATATACCCAAAAAGAGAAAAAAAAATAGAAAGAGAGAGAGGGAGCTTTAGTGGGTGCCTCTTTTCAACCTATATTTTCTTCTGTTTTCCCAGTCTCCACACTATGTTCTTAGCCCAATTTGTGCCTTAGTCACAAGCAAGTTCTCAAGCCCAATTCTATAAGTTTTATAGTGATGATGGGATCCCATCCTTTCTCACCAGCCCCCTTATACGTACGTGTCCAACTCTTGGTGGACATCAATATGGGATCCTTACCGCAATTGATCCCAACCCATCCATGATGGACTTTAGTCGTGGGCCGTCTTAAGTCACAGACAAAGCCTTAATGGTCTTCAATCAAGACCAATGGATTTCAATTGTGAATCAAGCTTTGACGGGCCTTAGTTGAGATCCACGAGGTTTAGTCGCAACCCATCTCGAACCAGCTTGGCTATACTTAGTCATGGCACACGTTAGTTGCCATTCATGTTTAGTCATAACCCATCCAAGCGATTGTTAGATGCATCCCTTGATGGATCCAAGTAGTAGCGAACCAGTCCCGAGACGAACTGTCACACCCAGATTCCACGATATCACATCTGTTCCATCGGAAAGGAATCTTGCAACTCCTAATGCGATGATGCACATGTGCAAAGTGCACCTTAAGCACCCTTGCATTCAAACCCTATGCATTCTACAGACCAAAGTATTAAGATGACCACTTGCATCCCTACAACTCTCACTCATAGCCTTTCAATCATAGATTATATTTAACCTAGGTGATTAGATGACCACTTGTATCTTCACAATCCTCTCTCATAACCTTTCAACCACATATCATTTAATTGTCACAATTGCTACCTTATAGAGATTCCATTTACTTATTACTGAGTCATGAATTATTGTAGTTTAGATGGTTCAACCTTAAATAAGAAGGATATTGTTTAAAAGATCCTTAAAAAAAGAAAAGAAAAAAGAATGCCCAAATAAATAAATAAATAAATAAAAACAGAGATAAAAAAAACATAATACAAAACCTACACACATTATTTTTAAAAAAATTCCTTTTCACGCATTAATTGGATGTAGGAGTGGTTCAGAGAACAATAGTAATCACTCAAATGGCTATATTATTAATAAAGTACCTTAATTATTGCAACTTCTCGTAACAACACCAATAAAGACAACGGTATTGATTCACATTTTTTCAATGGATAACGACTAAAAGCTTTATTGAGAGCAAAGAAAGAATATATAAGTAGCAACCCTATAGGGCAAACAAACAACCAAGAAGAGATACTATAAGCATGGATAGCACCATCGATTGAACGCCGAACCAAACCTGAAGTACAATCTGGCATATTTTTTTCGTTCATAAATCTCACTCTTGTCCACACTCCATTTCACCAACTTGTTTGCGAAAGAATTTTGAGCTCTAGGGACGTGCTATAGAATAGGATTAATGTCACAGCTTGAACCCGGACCCGACTCTCTCCCATATCTGATCTAAATTCAAATCTTGACATTTGAACATTCATTCATTCTTTCGTTATATATATATATTAGCTTCTCATTCATACACTAGTAGCGGAAATTTAAAACAATCATCCTAATTTAAATCACAAACTCCGCCAATGTTTGTATCTTTAGACATTGCCGGTCCCAAGCTCGGATAAAGGAGGAGGGTGGCGTCAGGTTGAGAGCGGGCCTTAAAAAACTACTCAAACCATAAAACATGAATCCTAAAAATACGTTATATCGATATAATACTAGGGCGTACCCTTTAAGCGATGCACCTCATTCCTTGGATGTGGCGAAAAATTGGCGAGGGGCACCTCGTTCCCCGAATGTGGCAAAAAATTAGCAAGGGGTGTTGCATCAGTGCCCGGATGCAATGAAAAATATGCAAGGGTTTTCACACCATGGATGAGTGTGGGTAAAAAAGTTAGTCCAAGAGAGTAGGATTCATTTAGCAACTTGGAACATAGGAACCTTAACAGGTAAGAGTATAGAGTTAGTGGACACTATGAAAAGAAGGAGAGTTA